>JARFOD010122002.1:0-14439 GCA_031763545.1 Mopalia muscosa | reverse complement strand
TATCTCTTGCATGTTAAAATTTCCTAAAATAGGGTGTCCAAATGGGGCAATTCTTCACTTCAGGGTGTCCATTTGGACGGGTGGACGGGTGTCTGCCTAACCCCTTGTTTATAGTTCATGTGGCATTGACTGCTTTGAGCGATATAGACCTATAGTAGACCTGTGCTTCTAAGGTATATTAAGGTTAAGGGGTGTCCTTGAGGTAGTGAACAGCAATACTTCAGTAGTTACTGTAAGCATAGAATATATGGAATGTACTGACCCCTGGATTCAAGGGGCAGAACTCCTGATGCATAGTTATACATCTACTTTTGTTTTGTAAGAAAGAGTTTTATTTTATGAATGTGTTTCATTTTACACATTATTCTGAAAATTATTTACGGATACTTGTGAATGAGCGACAGTGCCATGGTTTGCTTGAAAGTCTCTCTGTGTTAAGTTATGCATCAGAACACATGTTGTTTATGAGGTTTGTCTTGTTGTTGCAGGTAAGGGGTGTGACTATCATATAAATAATGTTAGTTTTTACTTATTACACTAGAGGTATAATTTGTATTTGAACTAATTAATGTGCAATTTGATTTTTCTTATTGTAATATGAAATATTTCTTAGGGTATGAGATCTTCCATCTTGATGGCCACTGGTCAGGAAGCCAGAATGGTTTAGTTACCTTAATCAAACAAACAAACTTTTTGCAATAAGACACCTGTAACTTGTAGGATTTTTTATTTCTGGCTAAAGCCCTGTCCGCTTGTTTTACTGTTTGTCATTGCTTGTTGTCAGTAATATGTAATGGTCTATTTATAATTATACCAATAACTTCATTTAAAGACGATGTGGTGTATAACATGCAGTCAAAGTTGTACTGACCTTAAAATAAATAAGAAAAACAAAAATTATCAATTTATTCAATGTATTAGCTCGGGTTTGGAAAAAATAGATTTGTAGTTCTGTACACCCAGACTTTTTTTTATACAATGGAGGTAGACATTTATAACTTTGCAGGACATGTCCAGTATAAAAAAACCTATTCATGTTTCAAAATTTAACATTTTACTGAATAATCCGGAGGAAAAAATTGTAAGAAATGTCCAACAAACCATTTTTTATCATTTAACCCCTGCATTGGATTTAATAGAATGTAGAAAGTACAAAGAAGAAAAGCTAAAGAATAACAGTTGTTTTGGACATTATTTTTGATATGTCTGACCTAAATGTATGAAACAAAGATAAGCAATATCTCACTTGGTACCTGCTTTTTATATGTCATTAGCTAGTTAGATTTTAATAAGACTTATAAGAGTAAAGTTCAGTGTTTAGGTCAAATTTAATAGTTAATGCCAGATCATGTTCATGATAACTTCACAAACTTTAAATAGCTGGATTAAACTTTTTAACTATTTCTGTCATCCCAGTTTCTAAGGTAGACTGACTACTTAGTTTCTGCATGTAGATATTACAAGGGCTAAAAAACTTATGAGAAACTTCTATTGATATTTGGACCTCTGGCTTAGGGCAGTTTGTTTGAAGAGTAGCAATTCTGTCTGTACTTAGCACCGGAGGAAAATTAGCTTTATAACATAATGTAAACACTTCACATCTTGGTTGTGCTAGTGTCAATTATTGTTGGAATACACTGTGGTCATATAAATGAAATACCCTTAAGCACGAGTGCACGACTTAAAACCCCAATCAATCAATCATCAACCAACTTTATGGAAATGATTTACATCTTGGTTGTACTAGGTGGGTCGTTGGAGGGAGCTTCATGTTGCCCTGGTGCTCTCGGAGCTTATGGGGAACAGGAAGCCGATCTGTTTGTGGTGCCTGTTTTCCGCCCTGTTGTTGTTGTTGTCCTGTATTTGTCGCGTCCTGTCTTTGTTTGTTGCCAGTGGTGTCGAGGGTGGTTTCCTTCACCCGTTGGGCTGGCACGTCGTCATATAAGTGAAATACCCTGGAGTACGACGTTAAACCCCAATCAAACAAACAAACAAATCGTTTATTGCCAGTGGCGTCGAGTGTGGTTTCTTTCGCCTATTGGGCAGATGATACGTCGTCAGGTGAGTGAAATCATCGTAAGAACGGCGTTAAATCCAACCAAACAAACACATCAGTAAGAATTAAAACAGGAGCTCCTTCATTGGGTGGACAGTACACCTAGCCTGGCCATACTTCTTTAACCGTTAAGCATCGTACGAACATGTTTTGTTTCGTGAATGACGCCACCTCCCACCTTATGGACGTTAAAGATGAGCCAATGTCATTTCAGAATTTGTCTTACGACGGTTTGGGGCGCGTTTAACAAAGCGACCTTAGCTCGAGTAAAACGTAAATACTATGCTGATCTGGGTCCAGTCGCCCGAAAGACGATTAGCCGCTAACACCAGATTAAATGGCTAATTTGAAAGCGGCAGTCTTCGGTGCAGGGATCGTTTCACAAAGAGATCTTAGCTTACGTAAACCGTAAATACCACGGCGACCAGTGCTGAAGAGATGGTGTTGCCATGGTAGTTATGTTCAATGTAAGCTAAGATCGCTTTGTGAAACAGGCCCCTGGTGGTCAGGTAATATCGTTTTTACGTAAGCTTATAAAACGGGCCCCAATATTCAAGACATAAAGCTCAATTCCCACTAGCACAATGGATAGGACTAATTCCTCCGTCTTAGCCCATGGTGAAGGCTGGAAATTGATCCACCGCTATGGTCGGCCTCTCAAAACATATATCCGATTTTTCTCTGCTTTTTTTTTTTTGGATAGAAAAATCACCATAATCAAACTCCTTCTTTTTCCTGGCGTTTAAATACAGCTTTATTTGAGTTTCTCGTCTGAGTTGACGCGTATAAGTTATCTCCTTTGCAATAATAAGATTGAAAACTGTCAAAAAATAAATATTGCAAGTAGGTAAAATACTATTCAATGGTTTCGGTGTATCTAGAAAAAATCAGAAATAGTTTTTTTGAGGGCGGCCATAGCGGCCTATCGATTTCCAACTTTTACCATGGGTTTAGATAGGCGGGAGGTAGGGCTAAGACGGAGGAATTAGCCCTATACATTGTGCTAAATTCCCACCAGACGCGACGATAAAAGAGATGTTCTAGAACATGTTCTAGATAAATTCCCAGAGGCAATTTTAAAATAGATCTTAATCTCAAATTGTTGTGCTTAACCTACAGATCGCATCTGGAAACAGGTACAGAAAATATCTGATAAATATGTAGCAAAAAAAAATATTCGTTATGGGTTAAGAATAAACCATTCTGAAAACTGAACATATCCGGTAAAGAGAATGAGTGTTACAAACTGTCTGATAGACAGGGAAGTTTCGACTTGACCAGTCCTTGAGATTTTGTTTCTCTTGCTTGCTATAATGAGTCTTTGTGAGAGAGAAGCTCGGTACAATATCTTGATATTTTTTTATATAAGGAGAATAGCAAAGGTTGGGCTAGGTTGGTTATATTGGAATACAATACTCATTGCTTTTTTAGACCATTAACATGATTCCTAATTGAAACCCAGTGACTACAACGTTTGAAGGCTGGTAATCCAACAAGGTTACCTTTCTACACACTTCTGCTTGGTTTCCTCTTGAGAGGGAAGAATAAGTGTTGTTCTTTTGCAATCGGCATGATTTAAAAAAATCTTCAACGTAAGGAACAGAAAGAGAGAAATGTTCAGATATGGTAACATTAGCTTACAATATGAGTTGTAACCTTAATGCAACTCAAATGATGGTTGGCTCTAATCCGAAGGGTATTTTTGGTTTCACTAACATATTATTTCAGTAAAATTCGGACAAGTTATGGGCCCGATGTACAGTTCACGGGATCGAGTCCGTCTGTCGACCATCAGGTATATCAGTGCGTCATGCGATGTGGTTCCAGCAATCGCGTCGTTGGCTTTTACGATGTTTTTTCCAGGTTTCCACCGTAATAAGACAAGGAACTGTTTTAGGTTTACAATCCGCCGTCATATAAGTGAAATACCCTTTTATACGACGTTAAACCCCAATCAAACAAACAAACAAACACACAAAACAATTTATGGGGTATACAATTTTTTTGTTAAAAAAGTTTAAAATGTCTGCCAAATAATAAAACATATCTATTTTTCTGTTTGACAAAGAAGGCTTTATCTGGTATGTCTAAGTATCTAGCTGGATATAGCCCTTTTCCTGGCGTTGGGAGATCGAGATCCCGTCTAGCCTAGCTTGTTCTTTAGACTGCCAATTCCCTTTCAAAATACATAAACACAGGTTTTCAATACTGGATTGCTACCAATCACTGTCAATGCAAATTCAGCATTCGCTTGAAAGATATATTTTAAAGAGCTAAAGGGGACAAAAAATATAATATCAAAAGATAAATGCAAAAAGGTTCCGGATAGCATTATGTAAACGGAGGTATATTCTGTTGTCGGTTAGTCCACAGATTCCTATCAACAGCAAAGGAAAAGGTTTTTTTTTTACGTCTTGCGAAGATGATTATATCACAGCGGCCTTATCTCATTAATGGTCAAATCACCATGAGCAAGTCAATGAATAGACAAGTGTTGTTGCTAACGTCAGTTTTATTGGCAATGAGGTGGAAAAAAGTTTACTTATTCATGTTTCATCATGCAAGCCCGTAAAATACATCACAACAAAATAACTTTTAAGCTATGCAGAACCAAAAAACTTTGTGACTCGATCTCGAGAGCTGCTCAACTTACTTAGCAGTTATTAGGCACAAAATCTGCAGGAGAATGTTGGACATTAGACGGACGTTCGTACCAAAAGATATAAGATAATCAATGGACTCGTCAAAGGGCCCGTTTCACAAAGATATCTTTATCCTAAACTCATTGAATGATACCCTGGGAAACATCTGCAAGAGTAATAAAAAAAACAACAAAGCATGATATCGTATTAAAAAAATAATTTTATATACATTTTGTATGAATCACTTAATTTTTTATATAGATATGATATAACACAACGCAAATAACTTACTTTGTTCATAAATAAAGGGAGGCAATCCAAATAAAAATACATGAGAATGACCTCCCTTGTCGTAGAAATATATACAAACGCGATAAAATATAATGCACTGCAATTCACTAGAACAAAACTGTTAAGTCCACACAATTAAATGTACAAATTCACACAGCCAAATTCACATTTTAACAAGAAAGGACAGCAAATATATGTACCTAAGAATTCAAAACAGCTTAGATACTGTTCGACTTCATTCCTAAACATCTCAAACTATCTAATAATTTAAGTTAACAATTGAACAACACTTACTAAATGCACGCTTTTAAATAGTAGTATTTTAAAAATAAAATTATGCATATATACAAGTTATTTTCAGTTGATTTGAGCTGAAATTAAGTTATACTCATATTCCAATGTATTTTAAATTTAAAGGTTAATTTTAAAAATGTTATATACAAAATGACTTAATATTATTGAATCGAGAGAATTTTTTTTCTTAATCATTATTTTTACCATGCTGTTAAATAATATAATTTTTCAGGTATACTGGATTTAGTTTTGAGCTGTAATTTCTTGTTTTAGTTGTTGAGTTTTCAAATTGTCATTTTTACCAGCATTAACTTGGTTGGCATTTTCTGAAGACTGCGATCTGTTGACGTCACAATAAGCTGGAGGGCCCCAAGGCATTTGGTAAGGGTAATTAGGATATCCCCAATAAGGGGGATACTGTGGGTAGTTAGACGAACCTTTGTTTTCTGTGGCTTTCATATCTGAATCACCAGCTCCCTGACCATGGGAAACTTGGGAATAAGCGCTGGGATCAATGTACATTTCTCCATGATATGGGGGGTAGAAATATGGCATTGGCCCCCAACTCCAATTATAAGGTTGATCGGTTTGTGGGGTCGCTCCTTGTTGAACTTTTTCTCTATTTTCTCCATTTGCCAGTGTCGGCCTAGCTGCATAAATTTGAGGCTGTGCTAAAGATTGGTAGTTGTGTCGATTATCCACGTCTTTAATATTAGCGTCTACTTGCACAGCAGTTGGACACATTGGTAGAGAAGTATGCGCCCAAACTTCTGGAGGCAATCCACTGTAATAAACATGCTGCATACCATCGCCCTGAGTTTCGTTTCTCCAATAAGTATTCTTTAACTCAGAAAAGTCTTTCTTCGTTGGCTGTCTTGACACATTCTCGTGCGCATACACACGGTTATTCGCATGGGTGTTCGATGTACTGTCAGCGTCTGTTTGCTGTGTTGTTGTTGTATTGTTTCTTCCTGTGTTTCCCGGAGAAGCTATTGGTGATATGTTTGGCCAACCGTCCCTAGGACATGTTTGTTTCTCTTGCGACAGCGGTAAAGCCCCTCTTTTTCGGCGGACATAATTTCTCACTGAGGGTCGACGTTTATTTACAGGGTAGGGTGTCGAAGCTTTACGTCTAGTTTTGATCTCTGCCAAAAGCTCCGGTTTATCTTTTCGGAATTGAGAATGATGAAATTCGTACTGAGAAGTCTCTTCATTCACCCGCCAATCAAAACCATACTCACGAAATAGCCGCCGAAAGTTCATAAAAGATGGAATTTGCAAGAATCTAGGGTACCGCCGCATGACTTCTTTTTCGAAAACACCTTCGTCCACAATACTTATCCACGTGCCATTATCCGTCCACCGGATGAGGTAGTCATCGCAGACCACATCGTACAGTTTTTCTGGGAAAAGTTTTTGCGGATCGATGTAAAGAGGTTTGTCTAAAGGAACGTTCTTCTTCTGTGTATGATATGACATTCTCATGGATGTGACATCCACCACGTATGAAGTGTTTTCTAGAGTGATGTGTTATGTTTCCAGCGTTCCCTTTCTCCGGCACCATGTTAGCGTCAAAGAGTTCCAGTCGTTCTCGACCTAGAATCAGCTGACTGCAAATGGTGACGTCAACCAACGCATCGTGTGACGTCACATGGCCGCAAGTGTCTAAATTTAGATTTGAACAGATTCTATGGAGCTTGCGTGGCGATATCTTTAGGAGTTTTTTTTTGTCTCCAGTTTAATTTTTTACTTTATATTTTACTTACAAATCCATTTAAATAAATATACTGAATCCTTGACAGAATTTTAATCTCTAACTTCACGCATGCATACATCTCTTTCTTCTCAACAATATATAATATGTACTCGATGGAATTAACAATTGATTTGGTTGATTCGGCAGAGATGCGAATTCGTATCCAAATAAACTATACAGTATATCGATATGATGCAGTCAGTGTCAAAATGGTTCTACTGTTTTCTACATTTCATCTAGGCCTATATAAGACACTTTAAAAACGTCCAATGTAGGCCAATATAAAACGCTTTGAAAACGTTGACTGTATAAGATACGTATTCGTATCTAACTTAAATGTTGCACCGCCTATTTTATTTGTAGTTGGACCGTAAGTAAATTTTGAAATGCTGCTCTCGCATCCTGGAAAATTCTAAAGATAAATTGAAAAAATATATATACCTGCCAAATAATACGTTGTGATAAGTTAGGCCTTTACATTTTTTGTGCATAATTGTTCTTATTTCGCTTTAATGGCTATTAATACATTTTCCAAAACATATCTGATCTTTATTTAATAGAATCTCCTGTTTACATTTTTTTCTCCTAGATTTTCAGGGATGAAAAAAGCCGTTTAGGGTTTTAATTCTACAAACTTATGTATTTCAATTTTTTTTTTTTTTTGTGTGTTTTTTTTTTTTTTTTGGGTGGCTTCTGTTAAAGAAACATCTTGAACTTATAGTGAAGGGAGATTTATCCAAAATGACCCCTGTGTAGAGTATTAACTACCGGTATAAGTATTGAAGGTAACATTTAAAAGGCATGGAAAGCCACTAGTAAAAGAATGCCCGTTTCCCGAGGATTGCCAAAGCAGGGTTTATTTTGAAACACCAAATTAAAATTCTCTATTAATCGTTTCTAGTGTAAATCTTCACAGGTTTCGATTGGTTCCCGGAGAGGTTGTCTTTCAGACAGCCAGTTAAGCGGCCTTACATATTGCAATACACAAGGGCAGGACTGATTTTGCTCTTATATAGGGGCTCGTTTCACAAAGCGATTTTAGCTTACGCAAAATGTAATTACCATGACGACCAGTGTTGAAGACATATATAGTTGCCATGGTACTTACGTCCAACGTAAACTATGCTCGCTGTGTGAAACGAGTACCTGTTCTTGTAATCTCGGACACAAACATCGCCTATTGCCAAAGCATTAAAACAAAAGGTGTAACTTTTCTGAACTCCGAGTTTCCAGACTAACCATGTATAATTGCCCTTATTGCTGTTTGTTTGATTGGGGTTAAAGGTCAGTTTCACGTATCCTTCGCATTGGTATGTATACGCTCAAGCATGTATCTGATAGCTTGCTTTAGTAGGCTATACGTATCGGGAATCCCTACATTTATACGACCACTATGAATGTTTATTGTAGGAATATACGAAGGGGGGTATACTGATACGTTTACTAAACTACCCGATGACGCCTATCACAATTCAGCAAATAGGCCTACAATTAAGCAACGTTGTGAACACATTACCACACACATTTTATATATAATACAACAACAGTTAATAGTGATTTCCATTGATTGCGAAAAGAAATAAACTTTTATGTAAATAGTCGCTGATCAGTGACTGTAAGGGATGCATGAGGAAATCAAAATATATATTTCTAATAGCAATCACACTGGCACAGGGATGTAGATCAACTAAAATCGAAGAATCATCTTATGTTCTATATATATTTCTAAAAGCAATCACACTGGCACAGATGAGATAATGGCACCTTATGACGGAGTAAGATTGGGAGTAAAGTCAGCTAAATAGATAAGTTATTGATCGTTCTGCAGAGCCTAAGGATATTTCACTTACAGGGCTAGGACAACGGTGTAATACAACTGTAAATGACTTATATCCACACTAGCGTTGTTGGAAGTGTAAGACTGTCAACTATACCGTCTTTCCGGGCTGTGTGGAATGTATGGGTGGATTACATTGATAGCACGAAGATTCAATGTTAGTCATGGTTCATTTTACCTATTTACATTGTAAGCTATCCGTTTTACAGTCCAACGCCTTGCTTTATACTCACGACCCGTGTATTTCACAATGAAAACGAAAACCCATAGAAAAGAGACAATATAAGAGTGACATGTTTAGAACTCAAACTTGCTACAGCTTATGTATGTGTTAGTTTAGCTCAATATTCACACACGTTTTAGTTGGAACAAGACGGGTTGAAATGGAGGACCTTGTAGTAGATTCAAAGTATGGGAGACGGCCGTTGACGGAGGTAGCTCCAATGTATCCAACCATTCAACAGAAGCAGTATTTGCAGGATCCATTATTAGGAGATTATAGGCCCCATACTGGAGGCAACTTCCCTTCGCAATTGAATCAGAGTTTTTCATATCCGATTCAAGGCTATGGATCCCCGTATCCGGAACATGTCCCATATGGCTACGACCATCGTTTAGGTCCCGAAGGATTTTTAAACTACAACCAATCAGTTGGAGGTGGTTACGGTATTCCAAATTTCCGATACAACCCGATGTCGATCTACACGGATCCCTGGGGCAATCCTGTCCAATCAGGCCACGGAATGTACGGCAGAAATTTGGCAAACCCTCATGGTTATCCCGTGGACAGAGACTCTATACAGTCCCGGTTTTACACTCACCATGGGCAATTCAGCAACCCACCAAGTCAGTTACCACCTTACGAGCGTCCTAATCTTAATCAGTTACACCCAATGTACCAACAACAACTCAGTTTAGACTCAGGGCAACTGCAGGGAAACATCGGCAGTCACAACCGAATTGTAAACGGTGTCATAGAACCTAATGAACTCAATCGGCCATCAAATACAAAACCAAAATCTGCTCATTATTTCTACGGCCCTGACGGGGGTTTGTTGTCTGGACCAGGTGAATTTTACAAGAATTTAGACCCTCCACAAAATCGAGTGAGTCAAAGTGAGCCAGTTTTTAACCACTACCCAGAAAACAGACGAGAACACATACAATCATCGAGAGAAGACTTTCTTGTTGAAGTAGTCCTAATGTACGGGAAGTTAAAAAGTGTTACAGTAAAAAATTCGGGTCCGAATTTTAAAACATTGCCCGATTTTTTAGTGGATGATCTCGAGAAGCACTACTGTAGAATTCCCGAGACACACGTTGTTTTGGTAGCAGTAAATGGAAGTTATTCTATATATGCCAGTCCGTGTTCGCGACCTGGCAGCTACACACCTACCTCAAGGGTTCAGAATGAGCGAGAGAGGCCACAGCCGTACATCAGACATAATTCAACACAGTCATGAAGTTTACAGTTAATCTCTGTGTTTAACAGATCATAAGAAGCTATATTGGGAGGTTCTTTTTTTCTTAGCAAAATACAATATTTACAGGACTACATGCCTTTCTGTTTCACTATTACAGAGGTCGGGCAGGTTAACAGCTTGCTAGATTTTCTAAAGATAGGAGGAGCTTTAGGGACCTATAGGTATCTTTTGACTATATACTTAAATATAAAAGTCTAATTATATAAGATACGTATTCGCATCTGGAAACTAGGCATGAAGGTGCACCATCCTCTTTATTATCATCCACTATAGGTAAAAGATTACGTGACTTTTTTCCATGTCAAATTCAATCATTTCTCAGCAGTACCAAACACGCTTAAAAGTGTCTTCCCGCGGTAAATAGGACATACGGATTCAACGTTATTTGTTATTCAGAGGCAGGCCTTATTTCTAAAGGTTTGGTACGGCTGCAGGTCGTATCTGTATTGACTTTATATACAACTCAATAAGGTACGTATTAGCATTTATCGTCTGTTATGCTATCGCATACACTTATTACCCTATCACTTAATGCTGGACTAATTTCTGTAGCATTCGCCAGAAAGATTGCCGACTAAGTATGCATTCAGCAGAAACAAAAATTGGCTACCTAACAAATGTTTAATTCTACGGAATACAGAACATACGATGTTCAAAAAGGATAATGCAACAGCCCTATGGGGAATTTGATAATGCAGTGCTCAAACATGTGGAGAGGTACCATGTGGCAATGGGGGTCTTTTGTGCTCCTTCACGAGTGAGTAGAGCTGTCTGAAGTGGCCAAGTATAAAATACCTCATTTGGTAAAGCTGTCAGAGAGACTGAAAATTTTCAGTGAAAGGCCCTTTTTACTGTTTCAACCCGTCTCTACATGTAACCATGGAGGTAAAACATGATTTAACAGTCTGTTTTAGGATCTTGCCGTTTAGAAACTTAGTTTTTTCGACTCCAATTTGGACACGTTCCTGTAAACAGCCAATCAGGATTATATCATGTATGTGACCAATAGAATTATACCTTGCATGTGACCAACAGGATAATAACATGTATGTGATATTGATAACATCATCTATCATTTTATTTTTGACTTTTAGATCATAGCAATGCCAGGTATATAGTTTAGACTGAGCTAAGAAAAACTCAATATATGCCATCACTGTTAATCCAAAAAACGAAGAGAAATTTTGTAGTTTTTAAAGGCCACAGATGTAAATGATGTAGCTTTAAATTTACTTAGTACTTTGTTTTCTGAATTGTCCAATTTTATCTATGTCTTGCTTTGTTTTTCTTGTTTATGATATATTGTTCTTTGCTTTATATGTTGAAGAGAAATGTAATGTCAGAAACATTTTGTCAAAAATTATGTTTGATATCGATATCAAGTTTTGGGAATTCCATTTGTTTGTTTTTTGGTTTGATTGATTGATTGGGGTGTGAGTGTATTCACCTTTATGACGACATATGTTCCATTTCACACTGTTCCCTGCTTAAAGACTGTGGGAATATGGGAGAGAAAGTCAATATTAAAGCCAAATATCAAATAATAAACTGAAGTAAACATCTTATTTAGAATTCAAAATTTTATTAACCATGCAATTACCTTCTTTGACCCCTGAAAACACCTGTATGAATGTTAAATTAAAAGAGTTTTTTCTGAACATTCATCTTAATAAAATTAGATAAAATTACTGACCAGGGGAACAGTGATTTTTCTTCAGAAATTATACGCTTTCAATAAATGCACTTTTAAAACAAAACTTAAGTAGAGACCTCTTGATATATTTTCTTTGCCACTTCTGTGTTGTCTGGGTTAAGGTTTATTAATCTATTACTAGATTTTGCAAGTTCTGTAATTGATACACGACCATGTTGACGCATAAACTTTGCCACAGATTCTAATTCGTCCATTGTTATGTAAATAAATTTGCCTCGATCATCAATCACTCCCGTTATAGTACCATCGCCTTGTAGGTCGTGAATCCTGTCAATTGCCTCCTTGTAAAAGAAAACAAAACAAAAAGAAGATTGTTATTTTTTGTTTCATTGTTTTTTTTTTATTTGATTTAAGTTTAGCATCATACTCAAGGGTATTTCACTTTTGAGGACGATTGTCCATTTCACATGGTTTCTTGCTGAAATACAGTGGAAAACCAGGTTGCTTCAGGCAGTAACCTCGTAAAATGCACCCCTGTGATTGTCAGAGCAACATTATCTGACATATACTCATAAATATGTACTTGATGGCAGGGGCTTAGGCAGACACCCGTTCACCCGTCCAAATGGATGCCCTGAAGTGAACAATTGCCTCATTTGGACACCCTGTTTCAATAAACTTTAACATGTAGGACAGTAGGAGATAGGAAACTATCAAAAGTAGACACCCAGTTATATGAAAAAGGAAGCAAAATGACCATTTTGGACACCCTACTTTTGATTTCTGGCTAAGCTCCTGCTTGACGGTCAACAGGCGGAGTCAAGACCATGGATAGTACATAGAATTAGGATTAGCAAGCAGACATGCTAATCACTATTTCACTAAGCCACAGCTGTTCGAGGAATACGCTCGGTTAAATGTTAACTCGGATGCCACTCAAATGGTTGAAAGATACCCCCTTAGAAGAACTGACAAAAAAACGATTATTAAAAAAGAAATGAGCTTAATGCTGGAGCAGCAGGACACAAGTAGCTCCCACCAAAAATACATTTGTCTATTTGTTTGATTAGGGTTTATGGCATTACTTCAGCATATTTCTCTCATATGAGGTTTAACACAGTACTTAAGAACATTTCACTTACATGACTATGCTTGTTTCGCAACCACAAGATAGGGCAATCATTAGAACAAAAGAGATAGAAGATGACTTTGACTCCTTAGCTGAGAGCCAAAAGCTCAACATGTTTAACCAAATTAGTGGGCAATTAGTTCTGATTTCACGGTTATGTTTGCTTTTTTGGGTCAGTTAAAATAGTGGTAAGTTTTATCATGGACAAATTTTCTTTGGTTAGTATTTTCATTTAATTGGCCCAACAAAGGTAAATTAGGCTCGTGTTCATTGCTTTTGAAGTGTTTTTATTGAAATAAATGCCAATTCACCTGTATTGAACTTACCTGTGTTTTTAACTTGAAATGAGCGGCTAAATCTTCTAGCATAACAACCTTCATTTCCTATAAAGGACAAAACACAAATCACAAATTTGTACAAATATGCCAATATCAAAATTTTGTTTTATTTGGTTTTTAATCTTCACTTAATGTTATTTCACTCACATGAAGGTTTGCAACCCCAATAGGTGAAGGAAACCACACACACACCACCTGTGTTTTATTTGTTGCTATATTGAGATCTAACGCAATCACCTCACCTACAATGTCATTTGCTTTGTTAAATTCACCAACCACAGGGCTGCTTCTCAATTCTGGTTTGTAAAAGGCGAAGATTTCGGCTTATGAACTGAACTTTACCAATTGAGATTTTTACATCAGCAAAAGATACATGCATGCACAATATACAAACATCATTCTAAAAAAAAAAACCTTCGAGTGGAATTGCATATTCCCTTGTTTACAAAAGACTTACAACATCAACACAGGAGAAAATCGCTTATTTTGGTGTTTACCAAAGACCTGTGTTATTTGTGATTTTATTGGACAACTGAAGCTGTGAGAAGTCTGTGACCTTTGTGAATCCCAGTAAGCTTGACCTTATTCAACTGTATAAGTAAAGCGATTGCGCTAAACCTCAATATAGCAACAAACAAAACATGGAGAGCATTATTGAGATCTGATTTTAGTTACATTGAGCAAAGGCATGAGAAGACAATAAGGATAAAACAACAGAACACTAGGATTCTTCCTTCATGTGAATACAATATTCATGCCTGTACATGCTGTGAACATGATAACTCTGTAACAACTTGACGAATAAACTTTAAACTGAAAATATCGCTTCCTCCTATCATGGAGGTAAATTAGAAGGAGTAACAACTCGCTGGTCGGGACCTGTGACTGTGCTAGACTATCCCGCTGTTCTATTGAAAGCTGAATAGATTTGACTGCCTGGCTTTTCCTTTGATGTTCA
>JARFOD010122001.1:0-25515 GCA_031763545.1 Mopalia muscosa | reverse complement strand
CCCCAATCACAATGCGAGGATGTTCGCGAATTGCTCACTGTTGTGGTAGTAAATATTCTACGAAAGTGTGACCAGGCAAAGTGGCACCATACCAAATGGCTCAGGATGTGATTACCGTGTTGGCAGAGTTATGCACTGGCCCTCATTAAAAATCTGGTATTCCTGGAAATGCACTGTCCAAAACACTGTTTATTCGACAGGACGTTATATAGAAATCAATTTATTTAATTGCTTGTCATCTCATTTCCGGCTCAATCTATTAGACTAACTGAGCGTTGCACAACAAGCCTCGTGCGTTTTAGTAAAACAGAACTTGGAACAACTAGGTCTTGTTGTTAGGCTAGCTGAACATTAAGAGACTGCCTCGAATTTACTAGCCTTGTGCAGCTTTTAACAACTGCCTAGTGTTAACTTATACAACAGAACGTTGAAGATCCAGCACTGACTGAAAGGTTAACTGAGTTTGAACAACGTCTAGCGGTTACACGGCTAACGTAGCTTTTTACAACTGATTACTAGTACAACCAACTCGGACTGAAAGGTTAATTGAGCATTGAACTATAAATGCAATTTTTCTTAAGACTTACGGGCACAAAAACAGCGTTGATATAATCGTTGCAGCCTTCAACTGGTGTAGAAAGAAAAGGTCGCTTAACATCCGCTGCAAATTGAGCAATAATATAAACATAAAGTTAGAGGTGAGTGACATAGTTTGGGGGAGGGATGGGGGGGGGGGGGGGGGGTGCACAGAGTTAGGTTAGGAGATGAGCTTAAAGCGTAGGACTTCAATCCGCCACACATGTACTTGAGGGTAAGGCACTCTTATGGATTCAAGTCAGCCAAAAGGACGAAAGAAACAGCTCAAGACATCACTGGCAGCTAACAATAACAAACACGGCTTAATTATACTACCCCAAGGAAAGACAGAACTATAGATCAGCTTTGTCTTGACCCTTAGGAGGAAGACAAAGCACCCTTCAACAACCAGCTGACCACCGCAAGAATATTTTCGATTGGCCATAGGTAGTTCACGATGGACTACTAAACAGAATAAATTGATGTGTGTCACCACACGTGCGTCCTTGCTTTCAAGAATCAGCCGCAGGCGACTTGAACTTTCCCTTCTCACAAATAAACATCGCCGCAATTAAAAAAATGACATTAAACATGAAAATGTTGACACCACACAATCGGAAAAGCAATCGATAACGTCTAGTATTCAGTTAATTTTGTATCGGAACTCAAAGGATGTCATGGATCGACTTATGGCATTACCAGCTTCGTTTTACGATATCCAGAGCGCTTAAATTCTACACAGATGTTTACGTCGTTTTGCGATATCAAGAGCGCTTAAATGGTATACAGATATTAACAAAGTTAAAATGAAGATTAGATGTGCACGAAGATAAAAGGTAGATAAACACCCAAGAAGTTAAATGGTCCACCAGTGTGTGTGTAGATAAGATGGTAAATTAACGTGTAAGTAAGACAAAGTATAAAGTTCATATATAAGAGAATAGAAGGGTATAAATATGGTAAATAGATATGTTAGAAAATAAAATGGAAAACAAATGTGTGAGTTGATAAGGTTAACATTACATATATGTTTTATAAATTTATATATAAATCTTGTTTGCATTTGTTGGATTTTTTTTTACCAACCTGGCGACAAAAGTGACCAGGGTTAATATCATCGTGGAGATAATTTAAACCCGGAAAAGCCTGGTTGCTCTTCAAATTCTACTTTTATCAGCGAACAGAAAAAACCCAGTCAAAAAAGTGACCTGGATTAATTTGGTCGAGATATACTTTTGTGCAGTACAAACTGGTCGCTCTTTAAATTCTACTTATATCAGCGACCGGGAAAGGAAAACCCTTTATCCGATGATGAGCGACCAGGTTTTTGCTGGTCGGGCTTCGCGAGCACAGATTAGATTATTGCTGGCTGAACGTGGTCCGAAATAATGTGTAGGAACCAAAATATAAGACAGATAAGAAAATAGAGAAGATGGTGAATGTAGGGCCTATGGGTAAAAAAAAAAATATTATATCGTAATCGTAAATATATGTGTAATTAGGCCAAATACGTTAAAAATGGTAAATAAATATTACGTAAAAAAACAAGTGGATAAATCTGCCAGACAATAAAAAGGGTAACTAAATGTGTAAGTGGATAAAGTAATTAAAGAAACAAACCTGGTAAATTTTTGGAATTCCGATTCTTCGTTTTATTTTCGGGTTCAAGTGCTGCGGTGAGGTCATTTTTATTGAAAGATGGTGTCAGTTTATTTAACACCTGTAAATAAATAAACCATTATAAATATAGTACTGGTGCATAAGGCCCATATGGTTCAAACAAGATCTATTACGTTTTTGTTTTAGTTATATAACAAAAGTGGCATGGTTTATGCCAAAGTAATTATTATTTCGCTGAGAGAACGGTGTGCCAGTTCAATGGCCGAGGAAAACATGTCGATGTTCGATTGACTGATTGAAGAATCGAGGGATGCATTCGTTTATTCGTTGATTAATTTCGACCGATTGATCGGTCCGTTGATTGGTCGGTTGCTCGCTCGTTTGGTGTGCTCAAATGTATTTAACATGTTATATGACGGCGATGTTCACCACCAATTAACTTTCAAATGGATAACGTTTACTCTTTTGGGAAACTAATGTTTCTGGGGTGCTGATTTAAGACAGTATGTGAACCTTGAAATGTATTACCCTCATTAAGCAAAAGTGATCAAGTAAGTTTTGTTCCACAGCGCAAGTCATCTTTAAATTGGCTTTCTGTTACCCTTAGCTCAAAGAGAAGATCCTAGGAACTCTCTGGAGTACAAAACCAATATAGCAGTGGAAATTCAACACGTTGCATTGCGACAACATGCTGTGTGTCTAGTACGTATCTAGTTCTAGTCGACATTTTGCTCTGCAGAAGCCTCCATAGTATAGATTTTGCAGCCTATATGCTTGTTTCATACGCTGCAACGTTCGTTTTAATTTTCTTGCAAATGGGGTTTTCAATAATCATAAGGCTGACTCACCGTTTGATGAATTGACATTATTAAGCACAGCGTCATGTTGCCTTTGTACTCTCCGAACAAAAGCGAAACAGGGAATCAATCCGTTGACGATATCTTTTTTTTGCGTCTTGGCCTCATGTATTGTCTTTGTTTGTTTTTAGTGCATCGAGGGTGGGTAGCATGTGGGTGAAATAATCTTTAGTAGAGTGTTAAAGTCCATTTAACCAAACAATCTGAGTGTAGACAGCACTACGTGCATCGTGATAGTATTTGAACATACCTGAAACTGATAATCCAGTGGAGTTATTCCTGTCTTTGGGTCAAGCTGACACGCCTCTTGAAAGACCCAAAAGAATTGAGCAGCCGGTATTGAAGCCTCATTTGAGCTGATAGCCTCCAACACTGCCTCATACAGAAACTCATACTGTTCCTGGTTTAATGTATATTACAATGATAAAAAATCTTGCAGGATTAGCTTTTTGAATTTTGGTTATAATTTATTCAACGAAAGACATGATCACCCAAAAACACAATCATAATGAAATAAGTTAAAGATAGTTCTCTTAAAACTGCTACACAACAAGCAAGATGTGCAAAATGAGGTTAACAAACTGAGTGCAATTCTGTCCTAGATTTAGTCTTCACTGTCACCGCAAGGCTACTTGTGACGCCAAGGATATATTTTTTCGCTCAACAACGCAATATATGTTAAATAATATGCCAACAGATTGCAATTCCACTCTTCATTTATATTTTTCTTCCCTCTCAGTGACGTTAAGGATAATTGTCTTCCCTCAGCAATGCTAGATGTACTGAATGTGCTACACAAACTGAATGTGACCCTGCTCTACATTCAGTCTTTAGATTGTCACGGCCCAGTGACGTCAAGGATAGTTTTCTCTACTAAACGATGATAGAAGTACTTAATGTGCTACACAAACTGAATGTGACCCTGTCCTACATTTAGTCTTCACATTGTCACGGCCCAATGACGTTAAGGATAGTTTTCAAATACTTGGTACTGTAAATGTCTCAATGTGGGTTGTGTCAAGACGAGAAATGAACCAGAACAGGTTTTCAAGATGTGGCACAATTTATGTTTACTTGACGTAGGTTCAGAAGTTTTTTTTCCACTTTCGCCCTTTCGTCATTCACAACTTGATTAATTCCACTCTCCAACTATTTCGATAACCTGTCATGTCCGTGAAATAGGGGGTGATGATTTGTCCCATGAAGAATCCACACGATTCACGGACTACTTGATAGAGTACTAGATTGCAGAAACATCGGACAGGTATGATTGGAACCGTCATCAAAACAATGGTCCCAAAAACTATTGGGATGACATCCGACAATAAACGCAGTAACGGGTAAAGCTCAACCAAACACATGAGTTGATAAGAATAGGAAAGAAAACAGGCTGCCGCAGAAACAAGTTTTTCTAAAAATCCGCGTGGGACCAGAATTGCCCCACGAAGCAAATTTAGCACATAGATTCGTAGACTTTAAATTTTGTATTCTATGTTTGCTATTCTTTTGTTATGTGCTATTCTTTGTTAGTATTCTATGTTTACCTGTACGAAAATCTCCGTACACACTTCAATCACAATCTGATTAAATTCGGATAATCCTAATGTTGTTTGATGAGTTTCACATCTTCACCATGCAGTTTCTCAAACTCTCAATTGGCGAATTAAAACCGAACACAACAGTGATGAAAATGGTGGTCACAGGATCTGTTACATTAGGAATAGTGTAAGTTTTTGTTAAGCCTTTTGCATCTGCTCCCATGTTAAGTATCAATGCAACTCAAAGAAAGCTTTATACTGATGTGTTTTTATTTGTGAGATTTTGTGCAAACAGCGATTTCCTGAGGAGATTTACATGACCTAGTTGCCATGACATAACGTACAGTGACACGTATTTATCATTTGGTGGAGGTGAAGTCAAAGGTCAACACCTGTCGAGTGTCTCAGTGTTGCACTTCTGCAACACTGTTCCGATGCTGGGGAATGGTATGACGTCACAGCCACTGTTCTAGTACAGTCTCAGTGTTGCACTTCTGCAACACTGTTGCAACACTGTTCCGATGCTGGGGAACAGTATGACGTCAGCCACCACGACTCTCTCCTGTGGCAGGGGCCTCCTCTATCCATGTGGCCGGGCCTCCACTACTCCATAACGCACAGTGACACGGTTGTCCCCCGTTCCACACCATGGACTCACCCACCTCCGGTCAAGGTCACCCTGGTCACGTGACCCCCCAAAGTGCACTCAAAGGTCAAAGGTCAATGAGACCCCAACTGCTCATACTATACTACTCATGGACATCAGACCCCAATGCCGGTTAGCGTATCCATTTGTCTATTGTATACTTCTAGTTCATAGTCATCTGATTTTACCTATTTTCCCCTGAAATAGTCATCATGGTTTCCCAGATATGGTCTGCAAGAAGCATGTTTTCACGAATTGAAGTCACAGACCCCTTCGTTGATTTTCAGAACACATGTTATAACTAGTCTATTACGTATCTTAGAAAGTCTAAAAAATTTAAAATACAGCTTTCAGAAAATATTAAAAACCATCAAGGACGAACGTGTAAAGAAATAACGAGGCACCGTTTACTACATAGCATTGTGCTCTTTGCAATGGTACAAATATAAAGTTTCCAACATGAATATATTTTTTTATAGAAATACCCCTTATTTAACGCATACAAATGACTTTTCACTGCATTGTCACCTTATATTACCTATCGATTGTGCATTACACGAATGACAAGATAATGTAGAAAGATAGAGATTTGTTACCAAGAGATGAAGCTATGCTTGGATTTCACCCACGTGACTTCTAGCTTGACAACCGATGCTATCAGCCATGTTGGTGTCCCTCAAAGCGTAATCAACGCAAAGAAAACACAGTAGAGAGAACGTGTGGCAATGGTTTTATTAATTGTAGTAGGTTGTTCGATGAAAAGCTGATCAGAGAAAGAAGAATGAGGTGGATTTCAGCATTACTCCGCGAGGGCGTTAAGACAAAAGATATTCGGCAAAATGACCATTTACATTTATCCAGTGTGCATGCCAGATTGTCATTTATCCGTGTAGGCTTCAATGTGAAACATCACAGTAGCGACATGGGAGTAGGTTTAAACAAGTCCTGCTTACAGTCAAGGCAATGAAAAGAAACTATTGTTCCATCGCTCTCCGTAACAATCCAGATATAAATAAACGGGTGGTTCATTCATTTTAGAAAATATTTCTTTCGCAGCTACACCATGCTTCCCGGAAAGAACGAGACCACCAACTGAAGCTACGAATCCACATACCATTTGGTTGAAGTCTTCTAAACCTTTTTAGTTTTTGAATTGTTGTTTGGTATAGTAGCTGGTCTCCAGAACCAAATAGGAGAGCAAATCAAATAACGTCTCTTAATGTGCGCTCCAGAGCTTTAGCGTACTAGGAAAGCACTGGAACATGAGTAGAAAGGCCTTCCGGTTTTTTATCCTGTGACTCCACCGACATTTCGAAATAAAAAGACTTTGTATTGTAAGTACTGTATATTTTGGGCTACTATTTAAAAAAATTACACCCGCCGAGGGACACCAACATGGCGGACATCCAATTAAAAATAAATTTCTTCTCAGGTAAGCCTGTCTGTCAATTACGATAAACACAAGTAAAACAAAACGAATAGAAGAATTAACCGATTGATGTTTATCGTAATGCACAGGGATAATTCACTTTTATGTACTGACCCAAATATTACACTATATACTGATAAATGGACTGGTGACAGAGGTGAGATTTTAACCCACGCTTCCGAACAGTCAGTTAATTGACTAGTTTTTAAACCTTTTTGTGTGATACCCTCCTGGGATTACATATACCAGACAAACTGAACTAAAAATTAACCTATACCTGTCAACGATGTTTAAGAGTGAAATCTATTGTTATCATCAACCAATAATCGCACATCCAAAAATAGGAAATCTACCGGGAGTACGAGACAAAGTCTTGCCACTGTCTGACACCATTTACAAACGTATGTTAATATTCACGCCAGAGCTATGTCCTCTTCGCAGTCTTTAATTAATGACAGTAATCAATTAATTTAATATTGTTGGCCGTTTCGTGACTACAGTTCGTGTGTCCATTGGCTTTTCTAACTTTGTCTGGGGTTCATCGAGCTTGTAAACAAATCAGCGACGCTAGCTTATATCATGGCTTAGTCTAATGACGGTTACAAAAACTCATCAGGCATAAAACCAGAGCCGTTTTCCAATAAAGGTTTCGGATTCCGGAGCTATATTCACTCTTCAGCTTTGAGACCCGTCTGGCTCAAATGAAATATAAAAAGAGCAGATCATAATTTGCTCCCCTTAGATCTGACATATAGACCTTCGAATGGTGTTCCATGGCGACCTAGTGGGGTAAGAAAAGGGTTACTGTCCAATAAAATCACTGTTTCGAGAGAAGGGCTGTTATCGGATCATCCAATCGAAGCTGTTTGTCAGATCTGCACATGCGACACAACAGACCACAAACGTCGCATTTATCAGATTGGACTACCTCTTCGGGTTGGTTCGAGTTCTTTATGGCTTTCACCTGGCAGTATTGGATTGCATGAAGAAGTCTACGAGGAAGCTAGAAAACGCCCAAAATATCAAACTAAATAAAATATAACAAACGAATTCTCAAAACTTCTCGTTGAACGACATGAGCAGAAATTTGGTCAATGTAATGTACACATTTACTACATAACAGTAAGAAAAAACTGACAATAATTCCATTAATGTATTTAGGTACTAGTGTCTTTTCGTGAGCATGCGTATCTCCTGGCTAAGTACTGTGGTTACTTTCATCTCTCGGTCTACTTCCGGTCCACCGATTTGCTTCAGAGCGAGTTCTGCGGAAGCTCTGACATCGGCAATCACATCATTCCTCCTGAAACGTAAATTTTACAAACACAAAAAGTCATTATAGACATGCCATGTTAATAATTGCGATATGTTTTTCAAATGATGGAACAGGCTATCCATCTATGTAACACCGGTCCGCTAAATAGATTATCGATATCATGGATATGAGTTTTCGACAAAGAAACCTTCCAACAAAGATCATAAATCCATTTAATTAACATATGACGAAACAAATAAAAAAATTTCAGCACGGTTTTTGAAATCGGAATTATATGCTAGTGGTACAAACCGCTCACCATATGTGAACCAATTCTTTAAGTGCTGATTTAATTTTGAGCTTCCCAATGGCGATGCAGCCCGCCTCCCTCACCAAACGGTCCCTGTCCCGCAGGCTGTGACGTAAGAGATTCACCGTGGAGTCCTGATCGGAACCAATACGAGCCATACAAATAGCGGCTACTGCACGAACGTCAGCACGAGCGTCAGATAAAAGGTCCTGTAAAGCGTCTATCACCGCGGGGCTTTTAAACTTTGCTGAAACAAAGACAAACATTTCAAGGTTTGGTGCTGATTGTTAAGCCAGTTAAGGTAAGTGACGGAATGGTTACCGATGGAGATTAAATGTATATTTTAGAGCTTCAACAAGACTTATCATGACAAAAAAAATGACTTTTATGTAGCCTATCGACCGCTAATAAAACATCTGGTAAAGACAAAAAACTCATCCTATGCGGGCCATGCCACGAACGAAGACCAAGCATTTCCATATTTTTTATAAAACACCGTTTCTGAGTTTTCTTTCTTCTAAATTGTCTTCCAAACTTCAATGGCTCGTCGAGCAAATTCACAGCCTAGCAAACGTATTTCCACAGAAGACACATTATAATGTGAGGAGCAAATAAAAGGTGTTGTGGAACACTGGGCGAAGTATCATTCTGAAGTTCATGGGCTATGTATCTCACTGAATGAGTCTATGAGAATCACCAAACCCATTTAGTGTGGCGTGGAGCACTGTTTAGTTGCAAGTTTTGTATCCTTCCTGCCCTGCACCATGTTACAGGTTCGTTCGTTCAAGCGGTCATTGCTGGTCATTTGTCGAAGTCGATTTCCTTCATTCTCTTTGGCCTGGCAATTTCAGTGGAACAACATTAATGAAGACTACACAGCGATTATCCAACAAAACAAAATCCCCAATACCGGATCAACACAGAACATACATTTTGTGATTATATGTTAACAGGTATATCAAATCTACCAACCCAAATGTTCAATGGCCTCAACACGGACTGATGAATCCATATTGAATACGGCTTCCATGGCAACGCTCTCCTTTGCTTGTTCTTCCATTCTGATCCAAAATGGGACATACTCTCCTTCTTCTAGACAGAACTCTAGAGAGGACAAAATTACACATTTATTTTATGAGATGACGCCTACCTATACGAGCATTCATTTTCATACACGGTTTCAGCACTTTTTTTTGGGTCAAGGACAAAGTTTAACCGTGGTGAATTTAAACAAGGTCCCTAAAAAGGTTAATAAAACACAATTCAAGAAAAAAGTAATTGTATGATTCTCCATAATCTAATCATTTGTTGGAAATATATTTATTTGACAAGATGACGCCTAAAAATATAAGTTCAACCGTGGCGAATTTAAGCAAGATCCCTCATAAGACAACAAAACACAAGTCAAGTGTTACACTCATTTGTGTGCCTCTGACATAAGTATAGGCCTACTAACATATTTGACGGGAGAAAGTTTTGTGTGTTTTATATTTCTGATGTTTTTTTAAGAAAAGGTAAATAATCTACAAATCAAAAAAAAAGTATTTGGAGAAGTGTCAATGAAGTCGTGAGTGTACCCAAAAACGCCTCTTTTGAAAGAATGTTGTTGTTATTGTTCACTTCCATTTCTCTCCTAAGAATGCCGTCTAACCAAGATAGACGATCCGATCCGTAAAGTTCATTTATCTCTGCGTTAAAAATAGAACACACCTCCGGCCAAAACCTGAAAAAGTTAATATTTGTTATATATTTGGTGTTTGTAACTTTCAAGAACATTTATAACTTGTTCAAGAATGTCTGACGCCACGACGTCTGTAAGAGCAGTTTGGGTGGCTTCAAGAAGTTATAAGGGAACGAGGGGAACGGTACTAAATTTAGATTAGTTTAGTTATTGGAGAAAGAAATAAACGTTATATTTGATATTTAAAGACAAAATAAGTAATTCCAAAAAGTTGAATCTATCCTCGCCATTTCCATCGGATAATTCCATGAAATTGCAGAGTTATCGGAACAACAAGGTAAATACCGACCCTCTTATTCATTGAAAGAGGTCAAATCAAAAGAACGGTTTGAAACTAATCAAAGCACGACTGTTTATTAAACATTTTATTTAGGTTATCACCTGTCCCATTCGATTTCGACACACTGGCCAAAGCTCTCTTCCCAAAATGCATTAGGCTGTTGTTGTAATCTCTGGTTAGTTTCCGGTATGCTGGTATCGATAGAGATCGATATGTTTGGATTGATTTTCCGCCTTTGCGATGAAACAGGTCGACCGTGAGAACCTTCTATGTCTGAAAACTCAATGTGATTTACTCCATGATACAAGCAAACATGTTACATTTCTGACAGATTGGTGGCCGTTGTATGATCTTGGATCTCGCATAATTGGTTAGAAGGGGTTGTGGTGATGCTAGTGACCATTTGATTCAAACCGGAGACCGACTTACCTCTATGACTAGCCTTCAGCCCGCTTGGTCATAGACTAGGGCCATTTGAATGTAGTAGCCTAATATGGATAAAACGATAATAAAAGTTCGTAAACAAAAATTTTATGCACCCGTTTTTTATTTTTGTTTTTGTAAAAGTAAAGGGGTGTATAATGATGATTGCTTATACCATATAGCTGAGGCTTTGTATCGCAGCCTTATGAATTCCAGCATTAATTGGTCAATTCCAGTAGCGGAATTCTTTTTAAACTAATACCCAGAAAAGTCGATCAAAGGTAATAGAGCCGACCGGAACCGGTACAATGGACATAATTAAATGGGCGTAGCTTGTTTTCCTAAAATGTAAAGGACTCATTGTACAAATGTAGCCATGCAGAGCAAATACCACTGGAATTAGATTACCAATCGTTTGGACTGTATGTTGGTTAGTTAAATATAGGTATAGACCGAACCTTCGCCTTATATGTTTGCCTTCTTTTTATGACTATAACTAGGACATTCGGCTTAAAAACAATGTCGACAAGAGAACTGGGAATTTGATAAATAAGTCGACAAAGCTATATTGATCAATCCACCATCTGCATAATCAGGGTTTATAGTATAGTAAAACATTTTTGTTCTTAACCGATTGGAATACAATTACCAAAGTTCAGTAAAAAGAATTAAAAACAAAAAAATAAATACACCCAAATTCCACACACATAAAAAAAAATAAAATAACAGGACCAAATATATCTCACCTAAGCCTTTTCGTTTGTCAGTTTTTCCATTTTCCGCTTCGTTTCGGATGTTATTTAATTCCTGTTTTAGAAGAACCAATAACTCCTGGAAACTCTTCTCAAATTCGGCTGCCGCTAGGAACAAGGTCCACTTATAACCGGCCAATTGAAGACGACTGAAAACCCGAACATATATAATGGGAATCTATAGCTAAGGGCTGTAGGGTTTACTTATCGATCATCGTTCAATCCATCAATTATTGAATCAATCACTCAATTATTTTATAAACCAATCAATCAATCAATCAAATATTCCATCAATTAATCAATTATCCATCCATCAATCAATTATTCCATAAATCAATCAATTATTCCATCAATCAATTATTCCATCAATCAATTATTCCATCAATCAAGAAATCAAGAAACAAGAAATCAAGAAATCAATCAATCAAGAAATCAATCGATCAATCAATCAATCAATCAACAAGCCAGTCATGCAGCCAACCAACTTACCAACCAACCAGCCGACGATTGAATCAATCAACCAACAATAAAAAAGTAATGAAACAAAATATAGCAGTCAATGGTTCTAAAAAATACGTCAGCACAATTTTGGTCAGGTTAAATGATACTGCTGTAATGTTTATTATTGGCAGCTTACCAGGAAGGAATGACTTGATAAAACCTTCCCCCGTGAAGGTTTTATTACCACTCCAGAATGCAAAGTGGAGTTGTTTGTCGTGTGAACAGTAGAGAAATGCCAATTACCGAGTAAACATATATGTAACTGGTCTACAAATGTTTTACACTTATTATAATTCCTCAATCATTTTCCTCAAGGTCTTCCTGGGCCACTGGGGAAAACTGTTTTTCTAATCCCATGTCTGGCGCAGAAAACATGTTATAGGGTCGGAATATGATTTATGTATTTACTTGCGAAACGATTGGATGAGATGTTCGAAATTGTATAAACGCAACACCAAATTAATAAGTTTGTTTAGTAGAATAGCCCTTGAACTACTAAAGGTGCCGGGGTTGTTTTCTCACCAAATTTTGCTTGAAACGGTTCCAATTGCCCAACCTTATAGAAATCCGTATTCAAACACAAAATCTATATTTATATTTTTTTTTTTTTAAACCTAGGCCGAACATGAGACAATATTGCTGGTGCTTATACAGTGTTTTTTTAAATAGAGCTAATATGAAGTCCCTAAGATGTACCGTATGTACCCAATAAGCCAGGTTCTATAGAGCCTGGGCCATCATTTGAAGTACTTGACAGAGGCAATTGAAGATTTTGTTATTTATTCAGATCAGTCCAGTCTACATTTGATTTACCGCCAGGTGGCTGATCGACATGCCAATATCTCTAGTTAGTACAGTGATTAGTGTTTAACAAACATTATTATGCTTAAATAACAATGGAATAACACACAACTCATGGCAAAAAGAAACAATATAGGAAGAGCCTTCACTGGGTTGATTAGTTGCTTGGTGTGAAGTGTGTTCATTATGTCGAAAAGTGAATCTTCTTCAAGATGCTAAATTCAGAATTGCTATACTCTCTAAATTGACTGTCCTTAGTCTGGGGGCTCTTCACTTCTAAAAAACAAACAAAAAACAAATTCCAACGTTTTGCCATTAACTCTATAATACGCTCAATGACATACTATATAAAAAAAACTCAAACGATGTACCGTATATCTAACGATTAGTAGCCTGCTTTGGGGAGGACTTACCTTTCTTTTTCGTAATAAAGACCCAGAAAAGCTACCATTGCGACCCAAAAGAAGGCCTATAACTTACGCATCTGTGGCCATCAAAGGAAACAATGATTTCCTATCCTCAAGGGCTACAGGGAATATGGGTTTTCCGGAGACATAGGCCAGAGCTAACTCGTCCTGGCAAAACTTGGACTTGATCGACGAACGGCTAACCATACTTACAAATAACTGAAAAGAGACAGAAAAAAACTCAATTAATTAATCAGTATAAACAAAACCGATCTGGGTTATGTGGTATTGAGAAGATGCGATGATAACAAGAATTTATGGAATTTCAACATCCGGATTTATTGACGGGTCACTAAATTTGTGTTGCATATACTAGCATCGTTTTCTATAGCTGATGAACGTAGTCACATAAGTGAAATACCCTTGAATACGGCGTTAAACCCCAATCAAACAAACAAACAAACTAAAGCTGATGATTATAGCTTGAAAATGGTGCTAGTATCCAGAAGTTGATAATCCATAGCTTGTTATGAAACAGGTTCGTTGTTACACTATAACATACCAATCGTATTCTCGCAAGAGTTTCTACAGTGGACGAGACTAAGACAACTCTCGTATGCTATGCCAGGTCATTGCGCATTTATTTCCCCTAATATATGGCGCGACCTATGCCACAGACCAGCAAATAAAAGAAGTGCAAAACAAGATGGCCCCGGTGTACTTTAGAGTTGATGTATCGCCGTCGGAAGTAGAATCGATTTTATTTTACAATGTATATCATATGAACAACAAGTGGTTTTATCCCTTCTTCCTTTGATCTACAGATATCGAATTCTTTCTCCCATATGAGAAAATCGTGTTCACAAATGTAAAAAAAATGAGTTTACTACACGTATTACACATATGAAGAAAATAATTCCACAATCAAAATTGTTTTTTCCGGTGTATACGTAAAATTAATATTTTGTTCGTATGTAAAAAAAGATTCAAACATTATTGACAGTATGTTCGTAGAAATACATATTTGAGCCCCTGTAGCTCAGTTTGTAAGACACAAATGGTTCGGATCCCGGCCAGGCAAAACACCCTTTTTCAACATTTTAATAACTTATATTTGTGGAAAGCTTTAAGGTTGTCAGAATTATTGGAAGGAAAATAAGATGAAAATGAACATTTAAAGTACTTGTGATTCTTGGGGAAATCAAGTATAACTTAAGTATAACTCGTTTGAAAGATTATTACAAGCATATTTATGGATTTTGTTTAACAGCTTTCGAATTCCACACAAGTAAAGGGATTTCCACATTAAGGGCGTTTTGGAATTGTTTCCATAAATTTGCAAATGATTTTTTCTACAATCCACCATGACACCCAACATTGTATCCCGCAGACAGTTGAAATATTGAGTTTATGAAAATAAAAGTTTCTTGATCTATACAGGCTTACCTTGGCGTCAATGATCGCCTGCCCAATGGTCGAGAGAAAGTTTACCCCGGGGCCCAGTCCTATCGTATCTACCCAGACCGTGATGCCATTAGACTCCAAGCTTTCTGTGAAATACAAGTCGTCATTTTGGTTACAATCGCCACTTTAATATCGATATTATTTGAGGTAGGTTGCTCTTCATGACCTTATATTTTCGATATTTTAAGGAGCATTTGCAGACTCGACCATTTGTAATAACGGTTTAAGGGGATTCCCCTAATTCACACCATTTTGATTGGTCGATTGACGGTAAAGAATTACAGTACGAAACAGCCGACCAATAAAAACTCCGCAAATAAGGGGAATCACACGTCATCGTTACTACAAATGGCACTGTGATAATCCCCCTTTATAAAACAGGCGTTAAGATTGTAATCTTTTATTATTTGCCGCTATGAGCCCGGTATTGATGCACATTGACATTTATCACGGCCTAGTGACGCCAACTTACTTTTCTTCGATAGTTAATAATTATGTAGGCATCTATCGATAGGAGAGTGAAAGAATGAAAGGGGAAAAGAGTTCAGCGCTACAAATGATATTTTCTTTTGATTTTATAAGAACTTTGAATATTGTCTTAGAGTTAAAGTGTATTTATGTGGAAATTCCAGGGTTTCTTAGATCCATTGTTTTTAAACTGCGTAAAAAATAACGTCATTTTACCTTTTAGTTTGATCATGATCTCCTTGTCAGCGTGGCTGTAACTGATCATCAAATCTCGCGCAACATCCGGTAGACCAGAGGGCTGAGGGGAATTGGGGTTGGTTGAACGCGGGCTTGTCTTCACGCTCAACAATGTTAAGTTCGTACCCTCGATCGTGTTCTGGGTTCGCATATCTAAACAAATAAAAGAGTGAGGAATTGTACAAAAACATTTTTTCATGTATGTGTCCCCTTATTATAGTGGGTCCAATACTCTCGATTCATAACAAATTTATATTGATACTAATTTCAACTGTTTTTTGGTTCGTGTACTTGAAAGTAACCGCATAAGTCCCTTGCCATACTAAAAGGGTATTGTGCGTTCCAGTATTCAAATACGTTACAGTTATGTCCTTTTGATTGGGTATATTAAATGAGACCGAAAGCTGAGGTCTATCTAGCTGACCAATGGGGCTCTTTATAACTTAATATAGATCAAGTTAAAATAAACATAACTATTGTGTTAAATGGCATTTCTTTAGTTAATAAGAACAGTAAAACAGCACTGAACTCCAGTACAGATCTACAAGACGTAGAGAAATTTCAAGTATCGGATCGAACTCAAAGTGGCCAAGAGAATGGGTGCCAGTGAATGGTTAAGGTCGGAAATATTGTGTGAAATAGATTTTGGTAATTGGTCAAGCTTTATATTATTATATGCATCAATACATTTGTTGTATAGGTGGTTCTGTTTGTGTGATACAAATGGGATGCAAACAGGGCCAAAATAACTTTATAGACGCATATATGATATTAAATACACGGCCTAACTTTAAACGTATTAGAACATACAAGGATAACAGTTTAGCGTGATCTCATTCCGTATCAAGAGCATTTTACTATATGTATGATGACGATGGATTCCACCAGTAACTGACAGATAGAGCATCCATACAATTAAGGGACGTAGCCAGTATGTAGTATTGTAAGCCCGGGCCTACACTTTTTTGGCCATGTTATCCTTTCATAATAAACACCCATAATTCAAATCAAAAAGCTTGATGGACGAGCTTAAGAGTCAAGACAGGAAAAACTATTGAAATGAACGTATCAAGAACATGGCTAAATTACGTGCCTGTTTCTTCTGTCATCTAGGCTGTCATTTCTATCGCGTGCCGTTTCACTTAACACTCTACTCGCGGAAAAATTCTAGGATCCGATATTGTCCGTTTTTTAAAAAAGCTACAGCAGTTTGTCTGATTTTGATGGTCCTACATTGCAGACTAAAACACCCAACACACAATTCAAATAACATTTTACGTCTTGCGGATGAAATATGGGGAACGATTAATTGAATTGAATAAGCCAGTTCGAAGATACCTTCGACCTAATATAAGAGAAGGCTAGAGCTATTCGACGATTGCCATCGGATGCAAATTTAGCACAGCATCAACATCAATCGCAAAGTCTCTGTGGATGTTCATGAGTGCCAAACCGTTGAGTCTCTCTTCATTAATGGCAGAACGCATGTAGTTTTTGTTTTTGCGCACTGACCTGGAAGAGCTTTCAGCAGCTGCCGAATATATTGGCATGGTACATTTACTAGCTACAGTTTAATCTGGGATTAAAATATAAAGGGATCTGAAGCTCGACCTAACCTAGGCCCAATCCACATAAAGCCAGTTACTCGGTATTTTTCTCATTCGTCTGTTTCCGTAAAGCGTTCGGAAAACGGGTCAGCTTGACAGTTGTCAATGCGCATGTGCATTAACATGGATATAGAAAGTTTATGAGAGTCTCCCTCCTTCACAATTAGTTTGGGCGTTTTAAAGCTCTGAGAAACATATAAATAGTTCACATATACGGAACGTGAATATATAAGAACGAGCATTAACTTCTCCTCTATTGATATTCAATGTCATTTGGGCGGAAAAACAAGTATGATTGAGTTCATTCAGGCCACCAATGACCAAAAACATTGAAAATTTACTATTTGCTCGATTTCCGCAGTTTTTGCAGTCTAAAAAATTATCGAAATATTAATTGATCTGAATTTTGAATGAAACTTAACGAGCATTAAAATCTCTTTGACGGATTTTATATGGTTGACAGGGGCGTGAATGGAAAAATGACTTAGCGGTTCGGGACACTATAAGAGTCCCGATCTTCTCTTCTCAATCTTTTTCCACGAATACAAGGTTTTTATAGTCCAACACTAGATCGTTTGTCAATGCCGCTTCTCGGAGTTATAATTATACTTTTTACGGAATTAAAGATAGTCGTTTATGAATATGTACTTAAAGTCTTTTTATTTCTGAAATCAACTGTAAAACGAAAATATTAAAGAGTAAAACCAAGTAATTTTCGTTTAAAACCACTGCCTTCTTCGCTTGCAAACCTGTATAGCGTCTCGCCAGTTCCCGCGCACCGGGAGAGAGTTCGTGATTGCATCGGTAATTCAAGGTTAAAGCCTGCTATCCCCGTATATTGTAACCCAGGTTGAATCAAATGCAATTACTGGCTATACTTGTATAAAATACATTTACTAGCTATAGTTATATCAAAGACATTTCTGGCCTATCTTTGTATCTACAAGTATCAGAAGTTGTATAAAAGTAAGATTACGCTGTACATCTACCTTGCTAATTTTAAATGTATTAATTAGTATTGAATTACGTATTTTAACTCGTTTGTTTTTTTAAATTTCAAAGTGACATTGAATGATGTGTCTTAAATTAGCAAGAGGCCAAGTAACCAGAATGATTCTTGGTGCAATCCTCTCTCTCCAGGAAAAACTGACTGGTCATGGTCAGACACACAACTGACCATCAATATATATCCCTAGTGTTACTGGTCAACAAGGGATAGCTAAGTGTACCATCATTCATCATGTGACTGATTGAGACACCCCTTTGATATAGTGACATACAGAGCACCTTTTTAAAGGCCACCTAAGAGACCAGATGAAGTGTCCTGCTAATCGGGGTTGTCCTGAGAAGTGAATCAACTTAGCATAACGCACTTAAAGGACACACAAGGGACCAGATGAAGTGTCCTGCTAATTGGGGTTGCCCTGAGAAGTGAATCAACTTAGCATAACGCACTTAAAGGACACACAAGGGACCCGATGAAGTGTCCTGCTAATTGGGGTTGCCCTGAGAAGTGAATCAACTTAGCGTAACGTTTTGTTTTTCTAGGACTTAACTAGGTGTCCTCCCAGATTGGTGTTTCTTAAAGCGAGGTTGCACTGTATATACATATATTTCATATTATCGTGTTTGAAAATTCCTGGCTTCAATTCGTCCTTGCAATTAAAAGTCCAGGGTAGTTTAGATTTTCCCCCAGTGCTAAGTAAATACAGTATTTTTACTCTCCAAAAAAACTGTCCTTATCCAGAAGGTCAGCATTTTTCAGAACCAGCCTGTGTGCGTTCTGCAAAGACTAATGAACGGACGGAAGAACGGGGAAACAAACGAATCGGCCAAGTCCAACGTTATATCCTTTCTATAAATCAGTGGCGGTCGCTTTAAGATCTTGTCGGATTTATCCAAACGGTATACCCCCTCTCTGCTACGAATTGCAATCCTGGATTCCGTGCATACCCGTCGCTTTCCGCGATGTTTGTTCTTGTTGAGTTTCAGCATTCTAGCAGCATTGGCTTTAAGATACACCAGGGCCATCTTGTTTTGCAGGTCTTTAATTTGCTGGTCTGTGGCAAACGTCGCCCAGTATATTGGCGGAAATTAATACACGATGGCCTGGCATAGTGTACGAGAGTTGTCTTAGTCTCGTCCACTATAGCAACCCTCGCGAAAATATGATTGAGTTTCAGAAGGAAAACTCGAAGAAATAGCCTTTATCACAGGACATTTTGTTGGACAGTTTAGAAAAATAAATCTGCAATGTTTGCTTACGCACAGATCTGACGTAGGCATATGTAACTTAAGTCGGTTAGAGCGCTGGCCTTGAGCGCTGACCTGAGTTCGAATCCTGGTGGAGCAAACGGAATTTTCATTCTCCACAAGAAAAATATTGACGAAGTGATGGTACTCGGTACCTTAGAATTACATGTAAGATCTGATTTTAATCGGATGAAAATTGACATACATGCAGTTATAGATTTGAATGACTGAATTACGTTATGGAACAAACGAAATATATAATTAAATAAATAAATAAAAAAAAAAATAAATAAAAAAATAAATAAATAAAAAAAATAAAAATAATAAAAAATAAAAAAATATAAAATTAAATAAATATGAATAAATAAATAAATAAATAAACCCTTACCAGAGCTGGACCTGGTCATATATTTGTCCCGCAGATCAGGAGGCGGCTTGGTTCCATTCCGTCTACACCAATCTGATCTGTATTTCTTAAACATTTCAAGACAACTCTTTTTGTCCTTGAGGACCAAGTTAAATAATTCAAGCCGATATGTCTTGGCTGTTTGACGATCCGTTTAAATGGTGGTTCGCTAAGCCGATGAGCAAATGTTTCGTTGTTTGGAAGTTCCATAGACGGCCGTGTGGCGGAGTGGTCAAAGTGGCCGGCATTTACTACTGGCGATTAGGTGACATGCAGGCTTCAACCGGCTTGATTTTCTGAACAAGAATCTTTTCAAACTTAGAGAGTGTTATCCCCAAAAATATGTTTGTATATATATTGAAACTGTTTCGCAATCATTAGTAAAATCAACAATGTTGTAACGTAACACGTTGAAGCTTCAACATCGAAGCAGTTACTTCTCTTACATTATTAATTATCAACATCTTCTGTGCTATATATAATTCCACGTGATTGCTATAAGTGATCGGTATATTTACCCTGGGCGATTTGGTGCCTATTAATCCAAGGATCCTGATTCACGTTAGGGTCCCAGATCTCAAATATGTCCGAACAATAGACTCAGACTTACAAAGAAAGCGTTATTCCTAAATAAAAAAAAGTTCTAAAATAAAAAGGCTAATGCAACGATTTGGTCAACTGCATGACGAACTTATACTTCCTTATTTACATATTCAATTTTCAGATTTTCTCGGAAATGACTTGGCCGCCTTATAATCTGCTCATGTCGAAATGTGCGGCGATTCTGGTGCCTGGGATACTCCTATAGCTGGGGTGCCAAAATTCCCTGTATCTCTGTGAGAGCAAAATTCCAGTTAGGCCTATTTGGGATTTTTCCTGTCAGCTCTGGAGTCATCTATATCCTATAATTTAACTAGATCCAGGCATTTACTGTATACTGTATGTTTACCATCATATTTCAGAAAATACACAGGAGTAAAGTCTGCATGGCTATATAGGCCTACATGAAACGTCTCTGCATGTTCCGCGTAACTCTGCGAAATAGGTTATCATAAACATTCAGCTATTATTATGTTCCCGTTTGTTTTACGTGGACGTACTAGAAGACAGTCAGTGGGCCGTTGCGTGTACTTGTCATTTTGCCAAGTTATTGACAAAGCGAATGCATACAGGCCTAAATATTGCGAGGATAAGTTACATGGTTAAGGTTGCAGGGGTATAGCCTACATGGACTACATTGACTTTATATAGTCGACGATTCTTGTGAGTGCTTCACCGCCAAATCGGCCTATGCTATAAGATAATACCGTACTTTAAAGCGTTTCTCTTCTCTACAATAAAATGTATATAGATAAAACTGGCATCATTTCTTGGTTAGAATAGTGCTTTCTTATTTTCTAATCGAACTATATCCATTTTATAATTGGATCTAAAACCTTGGGTATTGCTTAAAATACAGTTACATTCACTTAAATCACTAAACAGAAGAGTTCAACAAATATTGACCAACCAAATAGGCGGCCTACGTTTATAGTATAGTGTTTATCTTTGACAGTTCACAAATGATATTAACCTGTAATACGCAAGGGTAATAATCGGGCGACGTCATGAATAGGGCTCGACACGCGGAAAATGTCAGCTTCCAGTGATCGTAGGTAGGTATATACTCGTAACCCTCAGGTGCTTTTATAAGATGAAAAGACCATAAGTCATTATTCCAAGGAATATAGGGGTTATTGCAGCCAAGACCATCGCTTTAAACACACCTGGCGTAGGTCTAATTGCGAAAACATATAACACTGCTTTTCGTTTCTGTACCTTATAGGCCTAACAATCAGAAATATATATAGCAAGACAATTTGCCTGTTTTCATTTATTCAAAATATATAACTTGTTTAAGAGGCATTAAGAAGCTGATGTACTAAACATAAGACAAATCGTTATGGATTACAACTTCTAGGTTATAATGACAAACGGCCAATCCTCGCAAGTCTAGCTTGCCACTGTAACAACGTTCGATCGTAATAAAGATGTGTATGATGAATATGAGGAAAATGAAAATATAACTGCCACGTGTTAACGATTTCTGGTTTAAATGAAAAATTGCCCTAAATATTCGAAAAACTATACCCATTTAAAATATAGGCATATGGGAAATTTGGTCAAAAGTGACAAAATCTATATCTTTAAGCTTTTTATATTTCTGCCAATCATGGGTCATCGGAATTAAGTTTGTATTGTAGATGAGATAGTTTCCATTTTTCAGAATAAAGTCAATTTTGTGAGCGTTTCTTTATTAAGTTTATCTTCTCTATAGACAAGATTTTTATTCCGAACTACTCTGCCCCTGCCGAAGATGTTTATAGGATTACTTTAGAACACATTGTCAAATAGAACTCCAATATGTTTTTCTATGGGAATCCTATAGAACTTCTATAGAGCATACTCTCCTAAAGAACTCCAACAATAGGACATGCTTTCAACAGAACTTCAACAATTATTTATATAAAAAAAATATAGAACATAATCTTCATGGAATTCTATTGAACTCTTCTCTGTAGCCTAATTGCGTTGTGAAGGTATTAAATAATTTAGTAGAACGCATATTCGTCAGTGTTTATATAAAATGTACACATATTACTGTTTCGGGAAATATTTATGCTTACTCCATGTTTTTGCTCAAACGCAGTGGTAAGAAATCTCCTTGTTTGAGTGATGGACAGTAAGGCCATACCTACCCAAGACCCAAACAGTGAAATGCAGCTAACTGTGATCATGTATCAAAGCAGATATCACTTCTCTGCTCAAATATCCTTAAGTTATAACTTCATCGGGTGTAGCGATACACTCCCGCCAGGAATCGTACCTCGATGTGGACCTCTTCATACTATCCGTATTGTGATACTGCATGTTCTCGATTCCTAAGTTATTAATGACAAATTTAAACTGCTTGGCTGGTTTGGTTTATTGATTGTTCTGTGAAATAAAGAGGATTCAAATAAATATATATTTTTAAAGCCTCCACCAGGATCCGAACTCATAAAACATAATTAAGTGGTATGGCACTACAGGGCTGTGTGATGTCATATATCGTAGTGTAAGGAATACACTTAGGATACAATGATGCAGAGGAGTATTGTTACACTCCTAGATGTAACCAATCCAAACATCACATAGCCAGTATAAGCAAACCCAAGAAATCATTCAGATATAAACTGATTGTGTTGGATTGTGACACTGAGAACGAAGACAAACGCGCAAAGTGTTTTTAAAATATAATTTCCATTTCATTTCTGCAACAGGGCGTGCACAGGAAAAGTATAGACAAACAATAATAAATGAATAATTTCAATACATATAAACAAAATGATTTTATATTAATTTCAGATGTGACTTATAGAATGAAATATGCCACACAGAGAAATTAAATTAGATGCTTTGATTGCACATGCTGTTTTAATTATTATGTATGGAATACAGGGCCGTTAACCATATTGCTGTACATGTATGATTTTTCTTTAAAAAATATACTGAACTCATTTACTACAAAAGAAAATATAATAATATTCACAGGAACCAAACAATTATTAACAACCTGATTATCTTTATGAAAAAAGTCCTATGTCCTTATCTGTACTTATCCGTATGCCTCGGACATTGAAATGCAACATTTGGTGTGTTTGTAATTTCTTGGATGGGCAGCTTATTTCCCTCATCATGCCAGCCACTCTCAACTCCATTGGCAACAAAGACCAGAAAGAACAACCGCACTGAATAATACAAAGACAGGCTTCGTTTTAATAGCATAATGAAGAATTTGTCGTTGGGTTACTTTTTGAACTTGATTCACAAAAATTAAAACTTCACATACACATGTGTCAGAAAAACTTTCCGACGATACGGTGTCACCTCAATAAAAGATAGAATGATTGATTCTTAACTTGTACAGTATCGTCTAAATTTCTATTGGATGTTTTATATTAAATTGAGCACACGTACAAAGAGGTGACAGCGAACCTGTTGTATATTCTGGATGAGCTATTAACATTAGGACCCAAACAATCGACAAAGCCAACATCTCTGTTGTCTATAAATACCTTGTTTTTGGTGAACCATAGGGGTGAACACCATTAACTGAAATAGATGTTTTCCTAACATATGTTCCAGAGCACGGCACATTAATCTGCTCACAACTTAATCCAACTGCATTTCACAAGAAGCAAAGTATTTAGTGCATAAACCAGGTAATGTTGCACGCATTACAAATGTTTTGCAAATCTGCATTGTTACACACTTTGTTCCTCTTACTGGATATATTATTTGTCCAGTGTTACTTCAAACCTAAAACAGAAGAACACCCAAAGTGGGCCCCAGTCTCTTACAGCATCTGAGATGTGCAATAATTGATGAACATTAAATTGTGCAGTACTCTTTACCATACTACACTGGAACCTCCCGTGCACCACATAACAATACTTTTTCAGCCAAGTCAACATCAACTAATTTAATCTTGTCCTGCAGAAGTAAATTGATGGAGAAAACAAGCGGAAACCAATGGTTCGAGGATCGTTGTGGTAGTATACCTTGTAAAATGATTAGAGAATAGAACAATCAAAACGACTTCCACTCTGAACCCTTCCAAAATGTTCTCTCTGATAGGCTTCTTGGAAGTTGTGATATTGAGTTTGGTATTTTCATTCTATCCAACTTATGATTAAGCTCAGACAAACTTCTGCCAATATACCAAGTCTGGGTATGATTTTTTAACTAACCACAAACCAGTAAACATTCTTACAACACCCAGTAAGACACAGTGTAAATAATCAGGTACAAAGCCTCTCACAATGTTAAACAAAGGTAAAAAACAAGCAATGGACTTTCACCCTCCCCATTCACTGGATTACTCTCAGAGCTGTTTAGATCTCTCTTTTTCTATAGGATTCCTATAGAATTCCTATAGATTTCTGTAGAATTTCTAAAGAATTCCTATAAAAACTCTATAGTAATCCTATAGAACACTTTTTGCAGGGGTATTACAATCGTTGGTGGATTATTTGCATTTAATCGGACGCGGCTTTCAAGCGATTGATTGGATGCGTGGGAACTTCTACGCAACCAATCAAATGTTGTGGTACGAGAGACAGCGATAGTCAACAATGAACGTGGAAATTGCTGTCGAAAAAAGGATAGTTTCGGGATAATCAACCAACTCCATGAAAGAATTGCATATGTACCCACCCCTGCAGACACCAACCTGCCATATATAAGCCAACAGTAGTTTACAAAGTCAAACGAATTGTCAAAACTTATGCGTTTTTATCAACAGGCAAGTTGCCCCTATCTGCGGACGCCCATGGTAATCACGATAATCCCTCCTAACTTTTGATTCACATAATATTTGAGGCATGTATTTTACACATTGATAGGATCGCTCTATGTGGTATACACAATTTGGTTTAGGGGTGGTGGTAGTTCGAACCGAACAGTATGCCTATATATAGACATGAAGAACAAGTTTTCCCAAGCCAAGTGCCCAGTGTCTGTTCAATCTGGGTGTAATAAAGAACACACATTTCCGCAAACTACTTCTGCCCCCATGCATAAACGGACTCCAGGTTGTTTATGGAATGTATTGGGAGTAGTCTAAAAACAATCGAGAGTTTATCATTTAGACGCCTTTAGGCTGTTTTCTCCGCTGTCATTTTTAACATCGATTAGTCTTTGGAATTGGGCACACATTTTTAGAAATTATATAAAATATTGACAGACACACAGAGTTTTCATTTTGATTTTCATTTTGCAGATATTAAGCAGATATTTTTTTTAAGGGGATTTAAAATAAAATCTATTAATATCAATTTTGCACAAAAAAAAACAAAAAAAAAGAAACTGACCGAGTAAATTTAAAAAAAAAACAACAAAAAAAACAAAAAAATATTAAGGT
>JARFOD010121979.1:0-14441 GCA_031763545.1 Mopalia muscosa | reverse complement strand
CCCCTGTTGTAAATAATGTAGTCAAGTTTTATCATCAAAGTTAACGGTCTTCAAATTCAAATTTTTTTATCGGGTCTTCTCTGGGATAAAGATTACAATCTCAACTTTTGGAATATGCAATAATAAAAAAATCGCAAATTTTGAGCCGAGCGGGGGTTAGAGTATCCTTAAAGGTCAGCCAATGGTGTTTCTAACTGTTCATAATGATTTGCAAGTTTCTAACAAAACTAATTGATGTCAAATGTAGCTAGCATGATCAGGAAGTCACCAATGAAAGCGTCGGAAAGCTATATCCCACATAAAAGTAAGGGACGAATCGGAGCTGAAGAAAGCTGTATCCCACATGTTGAGATATGAGACAAATATATAATGGCTGTATTACAGCGACGCGTACTTATTATACGGAAATGTTACTAAGGTGTGAGTTAGACATGTATTTCGTTTTACCATGTTTACTCAAAACAGCTATATGGTCTGTGTGTGTGGAAGCCTGACTCAGCGATTAGTGACTGTGATTTGGGATGAATAACAGGTTAAAGATCAAGAAATTAATCTTTTTTTCCGAAATGTTTTACTCTAGGGCGTTTTTTTTGTTTTTGTTTTTTTGTTTTCTTTTTTAGTTGTTGTTACGAATTTGTATGTGTTCTCTCCGGTATATTAAAATAGAACTACATTCTGCACATGATTATTTTTCCCAGGTCTGAGTAGATTTCTGCTGGATAATGTTTGAAATAAAGAGCTGCAGCTGTGATAAATATTTTCAGTCAATTGTGACGGTATTATTTAGGTAGAGTCAGAAAAAATATTCAAAACTTAGTTTTATTCGAAATATTTCACATTTAAAAGTCGAAGTAACGTAACACACAAAATGGATGTAGCGATACTTTTATATTTATTTATGACTTTGTTACACAGACGTATGTTAGCCGATGCTTACACATGGTATTGTTGTATAAAAAGTCCATACATAATTCGATATCACACATCTTTCTTACATATTTTGAAAAACCAAGGCGTTACGAAATTAAGTCATCTGGTTTTTAAAGTCTACATAAAAAGTTGTAATCATGACAAAAAAATTCGAGATCACGATATAAGAATTCGTCATCTCGATTAAAAAGTCAAAACTTAGCTATTTACGCTAGTGTACTTACTGATTAGAAATATATAAATAAACTGTATGTATATATTCGCTGGTCTGTAGTTTAAAAATTAACTTCAACGTATACAAGGGCTACAAATGTATACATATTTTTAAACGGTTTAACATTAACAAAAATAGTTTTGGTCATATTAAGAGATTTCTGAAGATCCTTGAGGCAATAGAGTTCTTGAGATATCACAAGTGTAATCAGACTCGACAATTTTCCTGCAAAACTTTTGTCTAGCAACAGTATATTTCGGCCAGTGTTACAAATAGTTATCAGCAGATTCGAAATGATAACCACAGGAGTTTCGGGGAAATCAATAAGAAAGTAATTAAAAAGACCATTATTCAAACTCGCACAGCTGTTCTAAAAACGGTAAATACTAATTCTCCTACCTAGCCTCCGGGTATTCCTGTCTGCAACTGATATTTTGATCACCATTCGTGGATTTATTCATGAGAAATAATTTCCGGATTATAACCATTAGGCTGAACATTCAGACCATTGTGTTAATCAGCAAAATACATGCATTAGTCATGTAGGCTATCGTGTAGTTTTAGTAGGCGCTTCCCGCTCGAAGAGGTATAGGTTTAGATATTTCCCTATCTCTTGTGCAATCATATGATTTGAATAATTTACTCTTTGTTGGTATCAGAGGTTCGTCAAACGAAGACTAAGCAAGTTGATTCTCGGCTAACTTTTTCATAATCCGTTGCCTGACTGATGTTTACTTAGACCTCGCTTCAAAGCTTGACAATAGGACTCCATTTGCGTTTAGCATCAATGTATATTACCTGAACGTATAACGCGGTAGGCAGCTAATACAGGAGGGCCGCATCGCCATGCATTTAAGAAAAATGTTTTCCGACATCTAGCAGCATTTTGGAAAAGAAAGTCTTTCCCGGAATTATATATATACTTAAAGAAGGATTTCGTTCAGAGGTGTTCAAGTACAGCAAATGTACATTACCAAAGTTTATGTTTCCAGTTTGCATAAGAGAAATCTTGTTTTGCCTACATTGATAGTGTTATGTTGCAAAAATTCGGCGGTATATCGCTGTGAAGGTCATTATAACAGATGGCTTTCCGGAGTAATTTACTTAAAAGAGGCGATGCCAAAACAAAAAACAATGAATAAATCATCTTTAAAAATACATATAAAATTTATTTAAAAAAATCACCAACAAATACAAATACGCAATGAATACTTTGATTCAAACGAAGTGATTTGACTTTCCTAAAGAAATTATTAAGACCATACGTAGACTATCGACAAGTTATCGATCACAAATAAGCATTAGTGTTATCAACGATTTTATGAAAAGTAATTACTTGTTCGTTATAACACGTGTAAAGTTGAGATAAACATAGACGTACGATTTTCTAATATGGATACAAGACAGATAAATAATGTTGTCAAGGTAAATATTGTATGATGTTTTATTTTATCAGGTCGTTACGCCTTGCTAATTTTATGAAAGTTTGTCATCATGAATTCATAAACACAACCAGTACAAAGTGCAATAAATTATCGAATTATTTTTACACTCTAAGGCAAACCAATCATTCAGCAATTTATTTGATGTTTTCAAGTTAATGAGCCGACGAGTTATTACAAAAAGCTCACTTGGGATGAGCAATGTGCCCAGAGTTCGTCGAGCCAAAATAAGAAGATCTTAGAACCTCCAATTTTAAAAATGATGAGAAATATTAACAGCGGCATATATGTATTGGGCATTTATAACCACTTGTCATTTACTCTCATATCTATAATATCAATACTCTTTGCCACAAACACCCAAATCTATGACATATGTCATGTCTACATAATGATTCTGACATTATGCGGGACCAGACTGGTTAAGTCTAGAGTCTACACACTATTCATATTGAGCTTTACCGTTTGCTTTTAAACAAGCCATGGCCAACCAATCGCAGGAAAAACAATCGATCTATTAAATGGTGATGAACACTGTGCTCAATGACATTCCAAAAAGACCTGGTACTGGTCAATGGTAACAAAGGCGAACTGTTCAATTATTCCAATACATCGATAGGAAAGAGATAATCTGCGAAAAATATGCCACATAAAAGTGATGCCAATGACCCAATATTTCGAAGCGTCCGATAAGTGTAAAATAAACTAATCACCGTCCTGCAGGGATACATTTTAATTCAGTAGGTTACGACAATTGAACGTTTATCTTTTGTAGACAATGTCTACTGTAGTAGAACCAAGGTCCGCTGGACTATACTTATAAAACCCCTTGGGTAATTCGATATCCTGTGCAATTTGCATGTGACAAAGACGGATAACCAATGTCTTCCTTTCGGTAACTCGACCAGACAATGTTTGATTTATATAGAGCTGATATAGCGTGGTGAACCAGAACCAAATAATGCTAGAATGTTCTTTTATGCAAATATTTGTAATATATTTGTGATTATTGCCTTTCGTATGTTATACAACAAGCCATCATTAAGCTTGTTCAGGTTCTCTAAGATGTAAGTTAATTTTGGCCACTTTTTTCAGGAAAAGACGAAAAATTAAGTCATATCAACTGGCTATGTGCCCGTCAAGCTCGAATTCTCTTGGAACCAAGGGTAAACCGACGGTCAGCGTGTCAGCTTGTTTGATTGGGGTTTAACGTGGCACTCATGGGTATTTTACAAATAGTCAAACCTAATTCACACATTTCCTTGCCTTATATCATGTACCGGTATATTCGACTCTGAACCCGGTGTAATGTACTAGTATGTGATGACGTACAGGTTCACACAGAAAATTTAGTCACATGGCTATTAAATAGGTATTTCACCTGTGTATATTAAATAACATAGGATTGATGGAGTATCTCATAAATCAGATTGTGAACGGCAAACGGAGTTGGTCGAGTTAATTCAAATTTGAATACCTAGAAGTATCAAACTTATCCGTTTCTGACGATTACCTCCCTTGTGAAGGAAGAGCTGTATTTATCTTTATCTCATTGCGGTATTGAAAAGATCGTAGATTTCAAGTCAACAATTGTGAACCAAATTACGGTTAGTAATATCCACCATCCAGTGTTAATAACTGTCACATGACACCCACCCATTCCCTCCCAATTTATAACCTGTTTTGAATGTATACTGCTGGTCGATGTTTTTGTGTGATTTCAGATATGGCTGAATTGGATTATATTCGAAATGATGATCATCTTTCATCGAGAGCTTTCTACTTTACGCTGTGGAGAGATTGGTAAAAACGTAAATTTTCGAGGACGGCGGCAGACTTTCACTCACAACAGAATGACGGTAGTCGCTCCAAAAGGAGTTTTGTCAATATTTTTGATATATTGATAATACACCAATACTACCATTTGATGTTGTGACCTTGGAACCCAGCAGTTGATTGGTCCTTTATTGATTTGATAATAATTGATGGGTGGACAGATGTCTGCTTCCCAGGGTCTGCTCACTTCGTTTGAATCGATTTATTTGATTTGGAGGACTAGCCAATACCTGATAAGTTTGCAGGTCGGTATCCACAATTGCATTTGGCCAGTTAAAGCTGCAACCATGATTCAATCAAAATTATTTGTGTTCTTTGTTCCTTTAGTTCTTTTACAATTAATCATACATCTTGCTTGATAAAATTCAAATTTCCTAATAATTTTCCTAATGTTTAATCAGTGGGACAATAAATATTAATTGCTTTGTTTTTCTTATAACACACGTTTAAGAACAATCAGAGTGTATTCTATAAAATTATCAGATAAATATAGAACCCAGAGGAAGTATGGATAATAGCCGTGATGTTGAGATGCACAGGATAAGGCTACAACATTGATCGAACTCCTTTCTATCCAACTGGAAAAATATGTTTCTATATCAGATAATCTCTCCGGGAGCGTAATAGATCACGACACAGTCTTTAATCTGTAAATGTAATGGATGTGAGTAACCAAGTACATGGATGATAGGCAGTGAGTTCTTTTTATGCCTAACCAATGTTGACGTTGCTAACGGACTTACCAGAATAAACATCTAGACCACCAACATCCGAGCTGTGAATGCCATGATTACATACGACTTTTCGGAATGCTTTACTTTCTGAAAATAATACACAACAATTAGTCATAAACAACATATAAAATTCATTTTAAAAAACATACCAAAAAACCCACAATATCGGCCTTGGTTCAAGCGAGGTGATTTTTTTTCTATATAAATATATTGCGACAATGCCAAGACTGTAATAAACGATTTATCGAATCTGCAATAATTTTATTAACGATTTGATAATAAATAATGCATTGGCCTATGGAACACACCTAGTTTAACCACAAACACAACTATATCAATTTGCTATACATAGCATAGGTAGCCAAAGTTGATTAGTTTCTATTTAAATCTGTGATCTGGACAATTTCAGCCAGCAGGATGAACTGCTCATGTCAGTAATAGTTAAATAGTTTTTTATCGAGGAAAACACTATTTATCATTAAATAAACTCCCCTGTTTCGTATCTTTCTAAGTTCGTATATCCAAGGGGAGTTCATGCTGCCTTGTGAGTCTTTATTACAACGAGTGAGAAAATCATTAGTGACGAATTTAGTGAAAAAAGGAAACCAATTATAAATTATGTTGTTATTCGTTTACAATTGTCGGTCAAAGCGCGGTTTCTGCAATTTTGTCAGGACTTGAGTACTTGTACATGTATGTCACTTATCATAGAACCCGAAGGGACGAAACCTACTCAAAACCGCAATAAGCCATTACTCCTACTCACTTCTCTTTTCGTGCTCACACCTATATATATGAAAACGTATAAATAAAAGGTATATGAATGCCTCTGTCAAGGATAAAATGATTATTATAACATTGGGGATATTGTTTTTCTCTGACAAAACGACCTCAGGCTTTGATTTGGCTCCACCAGCTCTGGTTTCGTGGGAAGTTGAAAGCTATAAATTAAAAAAGACCGTGTTAGTTGCAGAATTTCAGTGATTGAATTTAAATTGTGTCAATTACCAGAAATTGGCCAACCAATTGGACAACTGTTTTACACAGGACAGACAATGATCAAAGGGAGCCTGGGACATCTGTTTGCCACATACATGTATATGAACCAATATCTCGTGGTTGTGCTACACATAAATTGACCTGGCGTTGGGAGATTGTGCGTTTATCCCCAACAAGCTTGTGTATACCATTCTTTCCAGTGATTTATATATGAGAAATAATTTCCCATTCATCACTTTTAAGTTGAACATTCTGACAATTGTGTTACACATTGAAATACATGCATTGGTCATATACCTTGTACATGTAGTCTTTGAAGGCTTTTTCCGTCGATAGGCCTAACGTATTTCCAGATTTTTTACATTAGAACTGGCAGAGGTATCAGTTGACATGTTCCTACATTCGTTGTCCAATCTGCCACGTGTAATATCATAGTGTCGTCAAACAAAGACCAATTAGGTTGATCTCCGCTAACTATTCCACAATTCTTTGCGTGATAACCGATTTCATTAAAAATCATCTTAAAACTGGACAACTAGACTACCATTTAAAATTACAACCAAAATTAGAACGAGGCGGGTTTGGTAACGGGAGTGCCTCTTCGCGATTGTTAAAAATCATCCGGACATCTAACGGCCTATTGAAAAAGTAAACCTTCTCCGCAATTATATATAGTAGGATTTTGTTACGAGGTTTTAAAGTACAGGCAATATTTGAATACTTGAATACTCAAAAGCGTTAATTTGGTAAAAAAAAATTGTTAGCTCTAAAAATATTGCAAAATGAGTAAATGTGAACAGAAAAAAATTAGACTACATTTTTCAAGGTTTATAAGGATAAGACTCAATAAATTAGTTGACGGAGTAGGATGGTTATTAGACTAGAAAACGTTTCCTCATTTTTAAAAAAATTTGATAAGAACGACCCCAATGGATTTTTTGATTACCCAACCTTCGAAAGTCTTATAAAAACTGTAAAATACAACTTTCAGAAAACATATTAAAAAATGTAGGAAGAACTTCTACAAAATGAGGCACCGTTAACTAAGTCGTATGACATGGCACAAATTTGAAGTTTCTGACATGAATAATTTTCTAGAAATACGCATTTGAAAATGCAGAGTCTGCTTAAAACTGAAGTGCCAGAAAAAGGCAATTAAGTTTTGCAACTTGAATGTATGATCATGATAAAACTAAATTATAGGCTCGAATTAAACTGTTTGTAATTAAAATTTTCAATTATTTGTTTCACCAAATATTAGTGTGGTTACCTTACTTTTAATCCAAGCAATAGAAAATTTGCTTCATTGTGAGCCCAAGGGGCCCAGCAACATCTTAATTGTTTTCCAAAGACAGATAAATATTGTGGTCAGTTTGGATACTGTGTGATGATGTTTTATTTTATCAGATAGTCACGCCTGGCTAATTTTATGAAAGGTTTTCATCAAGAATTCATAAACACAATCGACGTATAATTACTCTAAGAGAAACCACCAATCATACACCAATTTATTTAATAGCCTAATATATCTATAATATCAATACTCTTTACCACAAACACAACGTTATACTCTGTGAAACAGAATGTCCACATAATGACTCCACAACATACACATAATTCATATTGTGTTTTATTCTTTGCCTTTTTAACAAACTATGGTCAACAAATCGGAGGAATAACAACCCACCTGTTGACTGGCGTAAAACACTCCGCTCAATGGCATTCGAGAAGGACCTGGTACTTGTCAATGATAACAAAGGCGAATCGTTCAAATAATCTAATACATCAATAGGAAAGCGATAGACCGCGAAAGGCTATGTTCAAATATAGCACATAGAAGTGATACGAATGACCCAATATTTTGAAGCATCGCAAAAGTGTGGATCACACAACAGGATACATCCAACCAATTTAAAATAAATTATTCATCGTCTTACTAGGCTTTATTTAAGGTTTCTGTATTTTTCCCCAGACGAGATTTCATGTATGTCACTTACCATTTAACCCTAAGAGACGAAAACTACTCAAAACCACAATACGGTTTTTTTAAATTTGATAAGAATCACTCCTTATACTACATACTTCTATTTTCTCGCTCACAGAAATAATTTTGAAATGCTCCAGGCGGGTTTATGAACACCTATAAACTAAAGGCCCGGAGTTTAGGAATGCCTCTGTTAATGATAGAATACTTGTTATAACATTTGGGATAGTGTTCTTCTCTCAAAAACGACGTCAGCGTTTCCTTTGGCTCAGCGAACTGTGGTTTCTTTAGCAGTTGCAAGTTGTAAAAAAACATATTGTATTAGTTTCAGTCTTCATTGGTTAAATTGTGTCAAATGACCAGATATGGGCCAACCAGATTTGTGGAAAGTTGTATCAAACACGACCGAAAATGAGCAATTGGGACGTGTAACATATGTATCAGACATGTCCAGATATGAAACCAATATATCGTTGCTGTGTTACAGGTACATTTACAAATTTGTTGAATAAACAATTATACTGATATGTCAATAAGGTCAGTGCTGGGTATGTTGTTTTGCTATAATCAAAACAGAAATGGTTCGCGTGTGCCAGGACCTACCTCCGCAGTTGATATATTCTGCGATGTGGGATTAATAACTAGTCAAAGATCAAGAAATTATCCTTTTTCAAAGCGCCTCAGTTATTCATATATCCCTTGTGCAAGAATATGATTTGAAGGATTAACTTGACGTTTTGTAGCAGACATTTGTCAAATGAAGACGAAACGAGTAAATTCTCCACTTACTTTTTCATAATCCGTTGCGTGACTGATGTTTACTTAAACCCCACCTCAAAACTTGACAATTCGATTTCCATTTCCAATTACAATCAATACATATTAACAGATAATATGACGCCGTAGGTGATTTGCGGTAATAACCCAACGCGATGTTATGTACACTGAAAATCTAACCAGGCATCTGCAGGAAACAAAATCTGATCACCAAGTATAAAGTCGGAATTTGTAGCGAGGTGTTCAATTACATCAAATAAGTTTTACAAAAGATTTTTTTCCGAGCATGCAAAAGAGAAACAGTTGAAGCAGTTCTGCTGTTAGGGTTAATAAGTTTGTGATCGTCATAAAAATTGTCTGCTTTGATACAAGCGAAGTTATTTGACCTAAAAGAAACCCACAACCAAAAAATGAATAAATAATAATAAACAAATAAAAATAAACATGTATATGTTGTTGAAAAAAGACATATTGTTTACTTTGATTCCAGCGAAGTGAGTTGACTTAACGATGTTAATTGAGACCATGCGCAAACTGTAACGAACAAAATATTGAAAACAAAGAAGCATTTAAAGAAGATTCGGTAAAAATGAATCAGTCGTCCCTCGGAATACCTGCAGGTTGTAAGCGACAAATTTAGGTTTATAAATATCTAACATAGATAATACTTGCTTCCATTCAATCGTTTCCAATAACAGAGAAGCATTTTGGTGGTGGCGGATAATGTGTGATAATATTTATCGTCCATGTCGTCAAACCTTGCATATTTTTAAAAAATGCAGTCATTAGTTAGGAAAGTACAATCCAAAGTCCAAGAAATGCCATGTTATCACTGTAATATTTTAGTAAAATGATTCTTCGGAGGTTCTTTTGAAAAGAAGATGGTTCTATATGGAACAAGGATGCTTCTATATTGAACCATTAGGACCAAAACTGTTCTTCGATATGAACAGACAGTGTGAAACACTTGGAAAAATTGCTGTGAAGGTTCCATACAGAAACAAAAAGGGTTCCAACCGAGCCATGACTGAAGAACCTTAAAGGGTTTCATTGTGTCCATATCTTTCAGGGAGCGTAGCGGAAAACACTAATTTATTTAAAAAAAAATAATTTATTGCAAAGCTTCACTTTCATTCAGGACTATGTAACTGGCTAGAGTGGAAACTGACCATTTGTCCACTAAGTCAAAATCAGTCCCAGATCATCTGCAGTTTATCAATCCATAGAAATAACCACAGCCCCGTATTTGTTTTTGCAATGTATTGCCACTGTTTCATTCACACTTAATACATAAGGGAAGTCAATACTACACCATTGGCTGATTGGATCTTATGGAAAGAAAGACTATAACTCTTACCACAATAACAGACGTAAATCAATGACAGAGACTGTCCACCTAATGATTCTTAAATTTTGCCATACCAGACTGTCTACACATAATCCATACTACACTGCTGTCATCCATTCAATATACCCTGGCCTACCAATCTGAGGCAAACTAATCGAACAAATGCCTAGCGTTCAACACCGTTATTGATGCTATTCCACAATTACCTCGTCCTTATCAACGAAAACAAAGGCGAATAACCTAAATATTCCAATACAGAGAGAGAAGCAGATAGATAGCGAAAGGCTATGTTCAAATATACAAGATAGAAGTGATTCGAATAACCAAATATTTCGAAACATCCGAAAAATTAACTTATTCGTTTGTTTGATGGGACTGACGCTGTACTTTATGTTATTTGACTCACATAACGGCTTGTCAGACCAATCGGTGAAGGGGAGCACCACTGACAACAAACAAAAACATCACCGGACAAATACAGGGCAATGCAAAGACTTCACAATACATACAGGCTTCCTGTTCCTCTTAAGTTCAAAAATCCCCAGGGCAGTAGGTACTTGCCTACAACTTACCGCCAGAAAAGTGTAGATCTCTCGAAAGAATACAGCCAACCAATTTAAAATAAATTAATCACCGTCGTGTAAAGGCTATATATTTAGGTTCAGTAGAAAGACAATTGAACATTTCTCTTTTGTAGACCATGTCTACTGTAGTAGATCTATGGTCCGCTGGACTGTACTTATAAAACCACTTGGGTAATTTAATCTCGTGTTCGATTTGCATTTGACAAAGACAGATAACCAATGTCTTCCTTTCTGTAACTGGACAAGACAATGTTGGATTTATATAGAGCTGATATAGCGTGGCGAGCCAGACCTAAATAATACTAGAATGTTCTTTTATTAAAATATTTTTAATGCTTTTGTGATAGTTGTCTTTCTTCTGTTATGCAACCAGCCACCATTGCTTTTTTTCTGTGGTGTACAATTGAGAGTATCTTAGTTGTAGGTTAATTTAGTGCACTATTTTTAGAAAAGGGGGTTAATCGAAAGAGAATTGCCATAGATAGGGGAATCCTGGCTATTCGTCAGTCGAATAGACTCTGTATAACCACAATGCTGTATTTGACGCACAGTTTCGAAAAAAAACCTGCAGCCACAGGGCTCTTAAGGATATCTCACCTGTGTATATTAAACATAATTAACCATACAACAAACATCTTGATTGATAAAATAAACTAAAGTATATTTATTGTTTAATCGCCGAGAAAATACATACAAATTGTTTTGGTTTGCTTACACCACATGTTGTAAAGCAATCAGAATACATTATGCTGTACATTTCAGTTAAATATAAAACTCTGCGGAAGTAAAGACCATAGAAGGGAGTTTGACGTGCCCGGGGAAAGACACACCGTCGATCTAATCCCCTTCAAGTTAGCTTACAGTCTCCTTCCTGCATCAGATAATCCCTCACGTATCATAACAGGTCACGACGTATTCTTTAATCTACAAATGTAATGGAAACATAACACAATTCTATGGATTTCAGCTTCTGTATTATTGTAGAGCAACGTTTCAGTGCAGATACTAGCACCTTTTTCAAGCTTATTTAACCATAAATGTAATGGAACTGAATAACCAAAGACCATGAATGATACGTAGAAAGTTCTTTCTATGCTTAACCATAATGTTGACGTTGACAATTAGACCACCAACATCCGTAAAAATATCGACTTTATAAGAAAATATATCCAGTTTTCTCACATGCACCTTTTACGACTTCATAAAAACTAGGAAACAAATGTTCATAACTCGAAATTACCTTGATAACAAAAATGGGCCGCATCACTTATTTTCCACTTATTCGTATTATGAAATGATATATTATAGCTGTGAAGGTCATAGTTACATATTACTTTCTGACAACACTCCAACAGCAACGAACCAATTATTAATTAGCAGTAAAATGCCATGTAATATTTATTTAAAAAAAAAAACCACACACATAAAAGCACCAGTGGTTGCTTTGGTTCAAGCCAAGGAATTTTACTTTCTCAGATAAATTGATTGAAACAATTCGCACACTGTAATTAACTTTACCACAGATTTGAAGAGAAATAACAAGAAGGTTGCTGGCATACATCAAAGTTACCGACAAACATAGCAGTACAAATTATCTTTACATAATATACGTAGGCCTCCCCATTATTGTCTTTCTCAGAAGCCATCAGTTATGTTGGTGTTAAATAATCCGGTATCAAAGCTTACGGCCCTGTGTATCAACAGTGAATCTTAAAGGTGTGTTTTCTTTTATTTGTCGTGATCACACATTAGGATTTTGTTGCTAGGTGTTGAACTACAGCCAATATATTTAGAAAGCTTGATTACTCAGGATAAATAGACTGCATTTTTCATGGTTTATTTCTGGTAGTGCAATAACGATAAGACTCAATAAATTAGTTGAACGAGTAGATTGGCTCTTGGAATAGAAAACAGTGCCCCATTTTTTAACAATTTTAATTTGAACGATCCCAGTGGATTTTTCTGTCTTTCCCACCTTCGTCAGTCTTATAAAAACTGTAAAATACAAAATGTAGGAAGAACTTCTAAAAATGAGGCACCGTTTACTAGATCGCATTGTTTTCTTTTACATCCCACGAATTTGAAGTTTCTGACATGAATAGTTTTCTAGAAATTTGAAAATGTAGAGTCTGCTTAAAACTGAAGTGCCGGGAAGAGGCAAATAAGTTTTGCAACTTGAATGTATGATCCTTGGAAAACAAAATTGCAGGCTTGAATTAAACTGTTTGTAATTAGAATTTCGAATTATTTTTTTCACCAAATATTAGTTTGCATACCTAACTTTTAATGCAAGCGATAGACAATTTGGTTCATTTTGAGAAAAAGGGGCCCAGCAAGATCTTAATTGCTTTCCAGAGACAGACAAATATTGTGGTTCGATGGATACTGTGTGGTGTTCATTCATATTGGCTTATTGAATCTTACGTCAAGAAAGCCTATAACTTTTACCACAATTATAGACGTAAATCAATGACGGAGACTGTCCACCTAATGATTCTTACATTTTGCCGGACCAGACTGGTTATGCCTACGCATAATCCATACTGCACTGCTGTCATCCATTTAACACACCTTGGCCAATCAAACTAATCGATTCATTGACTAGCGTTCAGCACCGTGATCAATGCTATTCCAGAATGAACTCCTCCTGATCAATGACAACAGAGGCGAATGACTTAAATAATCCAATACATTATAACCAAATATTTCGAAACATCATAAAAGTGTAGTTAATTGTTTGTTTGATGGGATTTAACACTGTACTTTAGGTTATTTCACTCATATCAGCCCAATGGGTGAAGCAGAGCACCCCCGACACCCCTGATAAAACAAAATCATCATCGGACAAATACAGGATAATGCCAATACTTCACAAAATATATTGGCCTCCTGAAAAGCTTTAGCTGCCTCCAACATACCGCCAGAAAAGTGTAGATCACTGTTAAGATCACATCCAACCAATTTAAAATAAATTAATCACCGCCTTGTAAGGCTGTATTTATTGTTCAGTAGATAACGACACTTGAACAACTCTCTTTTGTATACCATGTCTACTGCAGAAAAATCAGGATCCGCTGCACTGTACTTATCATATCGGTTGGGTAATTTAAGTTCCATTTGAACTTGACAAAGATGGATAACCTTTCAATAACTCGACCAGACAATGTTTGATTTATATAGAGCTGATATAGCCAGAGATAAATAGTGCTAGAATGTACTTTTATACAAATATTTTTAATACTTTTGTGAAAACTATCTTCCTTCTGTTATATAACCAGCCATCATTGCTTTTTTTCTGTGGTGTACAACTGATTCTCCCAGTTGAAGATTCATTTAGTCCACTATTTTTACAAGAGGGGGTTAGTCGAAACAGTATCATGCTGTCGATTGGGCAGATTTGAACAATGATACTTTTGTACCCACAGCTTTGTATTTGGTGTACGGATTGTACGCCACAGGGCTGTTAAATGATATTTTATCCATGCATATTAACGATCTAATCCCCTTCAAGTTAGCTTACAGTTTCCTTCCTATATCAGATAATCTCTCACGTATCGAAACAGATCACGACAGAGCCTTTAATCTACAAATGC
>JARFOD010121968.1:4251-14443 GCA_031763545.1 Mopalia muscosa | reverse complement strand
AGGTCCTATTTCGGTAAACTTTTAGTATGTTAAATAGTACATTAAAACCTACTAGAATCAGTTGAAAAACCTTTTGTAGCAATTTTTTGGAAGTTAATCTGTATTTTGACCTGACTAAATAAGGTAATATAGGGAACGATTAATTGAATTAAAGTTCGAAGATACCTTCGGCCTAAGAAGATAAGGAGAGAGCTATCTGACGATTGCCATCTGATACAAATTTCTTCAGCACACCATCAAGGTCAATTTCAAAGTCTTTGAATAGATGTGCATGAGTGCCAAACGCCGTCTCTCTTTATTCATTGGAGAACACATGTAGTTTTTGATTCTGGGCAATGCGCTAAAAACCTTTCAGCATTTGCCGAAGATATTGGCATGGTGCGTTTACTGCTACAGTTGAATCAAAGACAATTACTAGCTATAGTTGTATCAAATACATTTACTGGCTATAGTTGTATCAAATACATTTACTGGCTATAGTTAGGCCTATATCAAATACATTTCTGGCCTAACTTTGTATCCACAAGTTTCAGGAGTTGTGTAAAAGTAAGACTACTCTGTACATGTACCTTGCTTATTTTAAATACGTTATGTAGTATTGAATGACGTATTTTAACTCGTGTGTTTGTTTGGCTTCAAAGTGATATTCAGTTACGTGTCTCATGTTAGCAGGATGCCAGGGAGCCAGAATGACTCTTGGTACACGTCTCCCTTTGGCGGAAAAAGCTGACCGGTCAGGGTTGGTCACACAACTGACCATCAATATTTATCACTAGGGTTAGTGGTCAACGCAAGAGGGCTAAGTGTGCCATTAGTCATCATGTTGATTGAGATACACAGATACAGAACTTCGCTTTAAAGGATACCCAAGGACAAGATAAAGTGTCCTGCCAAGTGGGGTTGTCCTGATAAGTGAATCAACTTAACCGTACGTTTTTTTTTTTAGGACTTTACTAGGTGTCCTTCTAGATGGGTGTCCTTTTTAGCGGGGTTGCATTGTATATACATATATTTCATATTTTCGTGCCTACAACTTTTCAATCCTGGCTACACCTCTGGATGGTCTGTCTTTACAATGATTCAAGCGAGACCAATTGTTTCCTTCTGTGCTTACGGCTAGCGCATCGCTATGTAGCTGTAAGTTTATTGATTCCAACGTATAAATGGTATTTATGCAGTGTGCGAGCCTATTTACAAGTAAATATAGCTATAGATTTTATATTCTAAAATGACATAACGGATAAGACATTTGGTAATTTTATCATCTATTGTAGTTGTTGTAGCAGCAATTCTGTATCAGAAAATAAATTTTTTCTCGAAAGCGGTGTTTACTGTTAAATTTTTTCAAGATCATTAAAGTTTGAAGAGTGACTGTTATGACTTTGCTGTCAGAAATAATGTCTATGACTACCAGTTGTTATAGCGACAAAACTACACATGAAACGATAAATATCGAAGACATCTTGTCTTACGGATAAAGCATTGGCGTTCCTTCTGCTAACTTTTTTTATCATCTAGGTTTCCCTGGAAACAGTATATTTTAACAATGACAAATACATATTCAAGCTTTGTCAGGATGAATGGGTCAAGAAACATCGAGAAAAAACACTACAGGCTCATCCGCACAGAACACTCATTTGCATTCAGACGCAATGTCCGGAAACAACAAAGTTATTGAAGCGCTGTGTCGTATTTGCCACTGTCACGTCACACAACAGGTTCTAAAGACAACAGAAGAATTATCTATTGTGGCTTTATACGATCCTGCCCTTACCGATCCAGTACGGAGTGGATGATAAGGAATTTGCCAAACTCAGACCATTGTTAAAAAGAGTCCCGTCGATGACAGATAGAGAATAAAAACAAAGCTATATCGATAAAGATAGGTTCGGTTCTTATTTCCACACAGAATAGGCCTATTGTGAGTTAGCTAATATTTAATGTAATGTTTTCATGCACCAACAAATAACTATACAAGGTGATTTCCACATTTGCTTGAATTCTGTTCTTTGAGCTCAGATTTCAGTAGAAACAAACAAATGATATGTTGTTGTGACGTACAGTGCATTAGGTATTCTTATTGTCTAGCCACGGCATTTTGACATTGGGACTGGTGAGTTTAAATGCCTTACGCATACCGCCAAACCGCAATTCAACAATCTATCGATATTTCAATGCGTAATACCAGTCTGTTGACACGAATCATTTTGATTCGTCAGCTACAAATAAATGTATTGTTATTTTTAATAATCATGTAAAACAAGCGTCATCCGATCCCATGGCCCTTGTATCTATATCAGAGCAAACAGCGTATTAATTAACGATGGTACATATATGACATTTCCATGAAGAATATTTCTCGATGTTACCTAAAATGTTGTTTTAATTAACGTTGAAAAGCCCAAAAATTTATAAGAGCATGCTATATGCTGGCCACAACCCCTATTGGAATTACTTATTTGCTTTGAAAACTCTTGGGCTACGCGCATAACAATTTTATTCCATTACAGATAAAAGTCACGAACATGTGATATAACGTAAGTTTAATGATGCTATTTGTTCTGGTTGCGTCAAAGAATCATTGTAGTGTAGTGCGAATTCCCCGGTCTAGCTAGATGTACGCGGTCTTGAACTATTGAGAAGTAACCCATGAAATAGACTGGAGCAAAGCATTATAAAATGTTTGTTTGTTTGTTTGATTGGTGTTTAACGTCGTACTCAAGGGTATTTCACTTATATGACGACGGACAAATAAAGAACATCACAAACAAATCTGCTTCCCGTTTATACCCTTTACCTCTGCGAACACCAGGGCAAGGGAAAGCAACCTCTTTTCTCGCCTCTTACGATTGACCGAGGAAGCCGAGGTAGTATTCTGCAGGGCCATGAGCAGTCAGTCAGTCAGTCAGGTCGTTGCGTTAGGGTAATGGGTAGATATTATGAGAAATTATTTTAAATTATTTGTTTTTCATTAGCCAAATTTAATGGGGAAAAATCATTATTACACAGGTTGTTGACTGTGTGCCCTTTTACGGGAAGTTAGTTCATTGTAAAATGAATTACAAATATATATCTTATTTGGCATGCTCGTGGTGATTTGGAGGAGGCTATATGTTCCCTTGTGCTTTGTGGCCTAAAGGGTTTTTGTTTTTTTGTTTGTTTGTTTGGGGTTTAACGTTGTACTCAAGGTATTTTACTTATATGTTGATGGAGTGTCCACTTCACACTGTTCCTTTCCTTATTACGATGAAAACCCGGTAATAAACCTCGTAAACCCAACCCCCCACGATTGTCAGAGCCACATGATGTGGCTCACTCAAATACCTGAGGGTCGACATATATATCATTATATAATGTCATGTTTTCTTACCATGATTGCTGTGGGATGATTATAAAGCACAATACAACTAAGTTGTATCCTTTCGTACAGTTGCCTCGAAGTTAATTTATGATAAAGAGAATATTAGCAATAAAGCGGATATTAGAATACGCTAACTTCCCATGAAAATTTTCGGGCAAAGTTCTTTAGGTACGTTTGATCCATGTTATTGGATCATAGAACTTCAATCTGCTGATAATCTGCTTTTTCATGCTTTTGATAGAAATGATTCGAACCTGGTTTAAAAACAACTTGATTGTCTCTATTTTCGCTTGTCGATCTTTCCTCTCCAAATTTTGTGACATTTTATCCTTTGTTTTGATTGTAATGGATAGACCGTTAATAATTCCAATTCAAATGGATGTATCCACAATATTGCACGGCTGGTATCTCCACCATACAATTACTCCTTCTAATCATCAAAAGCTTTCTACTAGTTATGTCAATCTATCCCCAACTTATTTTCTTCTCTGGCTTCCTTCTTACCACTTGCTTACGATAGCTGACTAGTAGTCGCATTGACCTGAAACTAACGACATGTATGGCGGCTCATAGGGGACATTAATTTATTTTTGTCTATTTCGTTTCTTTTTTTTTTTTTTTTAAATTCTACACGCACCGAAATTCGTTTCTACCCGCCCCGAAATTCATTTCCACCAGGCCTAAATTAATTTACACCCGGCCCGAAATTAATTTACACTCGGCCCAAAATTAATTTCAACCCGCCCCAAAATTCATTTCTACCCGGCCCGAAATTCATTTCTACCCGGCCCGAAATTAATTTCCCACCCGGCCGAAATTCATTTCCACCCGGCCCGAAATTCATTTCTACTCGGCCCGAAATCAATTTCCACCCGGCCCTAAATTCATTTCCACCGGCCCTAAATTCATTTATACCCGCCCCAAAATTCATTTATACCCGCCCCGAAATTCATATAAGACGCAAACGTGGAGTCATTAAAGAGCAAATCGAAAGATATAAGTGTCGTTCAGTAGGCTTATATTCCCATTGAGTATTTATTTGATTGTGGTTTAACGCCGTTATTAATTTTATCTCACTCACATAATGGTGTGTCAGGCCAATGGGCAGAGGAAACCACCTTCGTCCACTTCTTAGATTATTTCACTCACATTGCCGCTTGCCAGTGAAGTTCATGAAGCTACATATAACATTCGGCCGTGTATTAACTTATTTCGGGGCAGGTGAAAACTTATTTCGGTCCGGGTGGAAATTAATTTAGGGGCGGGTAGAAATAAATTTCGGGGCGGGTAGAAACGAATTTCGGGCCGGGTGAAAATTAATTTCAACATTTTGAATAAAAAAATTGTGTGATATTATTAATTAAAAATGCCACAATCCAAAGAGAAAATTGGACGCCACAATTGTGTCATCATGTTGTAAACTTTTCGGCCATTCTAGATGTATCTGCGACAGGCTTACGGTCAGAGTGGCCCGGCTTGTTTGACACCACCAAGAGATGTGCGAGTCGGCCCCGGGAGGAGAACGGGAAGGAACTACTATCTATTTAATAGCCACGTAGTCCCCAGTGGATGAACGATCGACAGCAAGACGATTCAAGATAACTTCTACTCTTTGTTTCTGACGGTTTACTAACTATAGTAATCTTTAACGAGACAGGGAAGCCCAAAAATCCTCGGAGAGGAAGTCTTTAACATTCTACGTCTAAATCCAACTCTGCTCTAACCAGAGTTAGAGAGATTCCCATCCTATATATACGCCAGCACTGTCTGTTCCTCTGTAACATTCTCAACATGACACAAAGGAATGTGTTAACGTCCACTGGGCAGGTAACAATTAAATTCAAATATGTCATAACCAACGCACCCAACATCGGAACAGCAATGGCGTGATGCGTTAGAGCATCTCAACAAGTATATATGTCCAATCGGTGTGTGGTGAGGGATGAGTAGATTGTATGCAACTCAGAATAACATACATGAAACTTAAAACACAATCAGTTAATACCTGGTTATAATCATACAACACAGATGCGTAGGCCTACATCTCAAATAAAGCCAAGTTAACTTTATCTAACAAAGCTCATAAATAATAAAACATGTAAATAGAAAATATCAAAATCAAGAACAAGTTAAGATGTACGATCCAAATATCTTAAATATCATTAACTACATATCATATTCTATAGGGTGTACAGTAAGAAACTGGTATGTCGAACCCCTGAGTTGCCTTATGTGTTTAAATCCATCCAGTTCGTGAAATCAGCAATTATTTTTCAATAAACATACGAACCTTCCTAAAAATAATGAAGCGCAACATCTAGGGTCAACAGATCTACCAGCTGACAAAAATAAGCATGGTAGCGGTTTGTGGAATCGACGTCCATGTTGGCACTCTCTCAGGGTCAATAGTCTGGAAACACAATCTCGACAAAAGACAAAACTGAGAAATCCTAATATGCGGGGTTGTGGTTTTTACACCACAAAAGCCCCTAAAACAAAGTAGAGTACTAAGAGAACTGTAAATCACTGTATTAGTCACTGTATTAAGCTTCTTTCAACATAACTTGAACCACATGTCTAATAATGTATATTTTACCTGGTTTGGTTTCCTAGTTGTAGTTATATGACCTTTTCATAACCTGTATAAAAATCTGTTGTTTGCCACTAATTATCTCCTGATGATGGCATAATAAATGATAATATATTGAGTCAAAATGACGTAATCGTTTTTCGGAATTTCACTACTTGTGTATTATGTTAAACTCTTCAGTGGAACTAATGGTTTCTGTAAATTACGGGATTACTCTGTATTAACTACAAATAGCACCATTCCACTGGAACACAAACTTGGTTTCTACCGTACATTTGTGGGTACGGCTAGGTTGTGACGTCATTTTAACTGTGACTTCACAGAGAAATACGTTTGTGTTACGCTAAAATGACGTAGGCCTACAACTGAGACGTTGGATACTCTTAACGTCATACCCGACGCGTTGATTTTTAAAACGACAACGTTGTGCGGTAATTTTATACCAGAACATCAAAACGAGAAACACAATGCAGGAAAAATCTGTGAGTATAGCTTTCTGGTTATAAAAAAAGATCGTCTATTTGTTCGATTTATAGTTTGAGTGTTATAGGAATAGGTTTACCGTTGGTTTCAAATTACAGAAATGTCAGTATTTACATGTCAATTCTGCAGTGGCCTATCCCAATGTTAATCATTTGCTCTTCGTGATAACCTCAGCTATTTACGTTTAAGGCGAAATATTTATTGGAAAAAAAAAACAAAAAACAGATAAGAAAGATGTAGAATGAAGACTCAATTTCTATAGCTATGTTACACCCACGTGAAAACAGGAATTTACGTCCAAATCTGACCTGTTTTTGTTACAATACTATGGATTATCTACCGCCTTTTTAAAATTTTTTCATTTTGTCATTATTTTTATGTGGAAACATTAAAAACATATCAATGCCACAGTACTGGTACAAAACTGGGTCATGCATAGTTATATCAGGTTAATTGGCTGGTGTTTTACGCTGTGTTAAAGGTTACTTCTATTAAACACGACTGTAAGTATCGACCAAATTAGACAAACCTAAAACTTGAAGCGTGTGACATTGGCTTACATTAGGCTTAGATTAGAGAGACGTCTTGTGCTACGGGAAGACAGAAAAACCAGACTTGAGGCATAATTCCATATATATATATATATACAAATGTAAATTGTAACGATATTTGCTTGATATATTTTCTAATTTTCTGAATATTAAGAGGATATTACAGAGTGGAGATTCAGTACCATATGTATTGTTCTAATGAGTAATACATTGATAACCTACTAAACGTTTATTTGGTTATCCTTTTAAACATCCACGAAATCTATTCTACTCTTTTGAAACTACACTGTTCAACAGCCTTTATTAGAAACATCGCGAGAAAGAACACAAACTATGTTACGAGGCAAAATGAGACCCATCCGTGTATAACGTCATAATAGAAACGAAGGTCTTTGAGGCAATAACATTCGAAGTGTAATAATAATTACTAATGTCAACGTCATAATGGCAACGTCATAATGTTATAATAGTATTGTCCCAATGCCTCTTTTATGTTATTTTACGTCACAATACTTATGTGACGTCAGGTCCTATTTGATTTGTTGTTGATTTCTGTTTCTATAGTCACAACATGTTGCAGGAGCCTTTGGTGAATAAGCCCGTCCCTTTAAAAAAACGATTACTTGGTAACCAAAATACAGCTTAGGCTAAAACTAACCATAGACTTTCACTTAAACCTCATACCTAACCCTTATTACAAACCTTAGCTCTTGCCTTAAACCGGCCATACTTTATGTAACATTAAAAATAACCCTAAAACTAAGTATTTAATTTGAAAATATGTTGACAGGTCAAGGGAGATAATATCATTCCAGTACAGCCATGTAGAAAGCTAGACAATAGAGGCTCTGCTTTAACTATTCAGATTCCAATCACACACCCGATGTTTAATCCGCATGGCACACATCAGAGTCACCCTATTAATCCTTATCAACATGCGTCCGTGACCTTCTCCAGCACACCAATGCCAAATCCAGGCAGGCCACTGGATAGTTCTGTACCATCCGAACAGGCGATGAAGTCCCTGTCAACAACCTGTGGAAAAGGAAGTGCAATACCGAATTCTACACCAATAGGCTATAACACAAGTATGAACAATCGTCCTATTTTTATAGTTCCGGGTACATATCCGCCCTTCCAGATAAACCAGGGACCATCTTTAAGACTACCAATAGTCCAATCACCAGAGTCTGGACTTGAAGCCGTAAGAGCGATTCCTCTGAACTTTTCTAAAAGGAAACAAACTCCACTAAGCAGATTCCGTCCAAATGTTGTGAGTGGGTTATCTGAACCTAATGATATTCAGAACTTTTACACAACGGCAACAAAATATGACCCCGCGAGACGTAAACAGCCAGCCCGATGCGACAGTCTTAATATTAACAGGCCTTGTCAGCAACATGCCATTAAGGCAACATCATCACTGAAGTCTTTAAATAGTAAAGCGGATTCAGGGATGCAAGCTACTAACAGTTATAGTTTACCAAGTGTACAAAGTGGAACAGCTCTCTATTCCGACTTCAGTCGGCAAACGATAATGGCAGATAGGCACATAAATACAACTGACTGCACTCCGGGTGTCCATCATTGTCTCTGTAATCGAAATACATCAAATACTCCATTCATGTTTTTTGGAAGTCCAGACCCTCGCCAGGGACAATTCGAGGAGAATTCAGAAGAAGTAATATTAAGCTCCCCCGAATCAATACCACCGCCAGCCTTGGACGATTGGACTGCGGTGGATATAATGAAAGAAAATTCCAAAAACCTTCAGATGTTTCAGAATTCAACTTCGGTGGAAATAAACTCGCCAAAGACTGTCATTGACAAAAGCGACGATGGTTCATGCCCAGCGCTTGGCCTCAGCCGTCAATGTTCGCCTCAGAAGAATGTTAACCACAAAGAAACTAGTGTAGAGTACAAAGATAAGCAGACTCAATTTTGCTCATTTGCTTTTCCAGATGACAATACAATTCTATCAGAGGACAAGCTTCTGTGTCAACAGAGGAAAGGGAAACAAAGGAAGCGAAAACGTTCTACCCACTGTGTGAATTCAGCTTTGTCAGAGCCGATTACAGCGGAAACACAAACCAGCCTGACTCAACCAACGAACCAAATTCAAGAAAACAATTTTCATCGGGGGCTCGACAATAACCGAATTGACAACCGTTGTCATTACACATTAAAAGCAAAGGCCACGCCACTAAGCATTCAAACAGGTGACGTACATCAGGCCAATTTAATTCAACCTGAAAATTTATGTCTACGAGATCTTTGTGAAAGAAGTCCTCCAAATCTCGTCTCGGAAAATAATGAGTTGCAATCACAGATTGAGTTATCTATAAAGGAAACAAAGTATCAGATTAAGACAACCACAAACCAGTTGGAAAATCTACTCAAGTTATTGGCAATACCTGACGCTTCGGATTCCACTGATGAATTCGACGCCGGGCTTTTAACAGTGCTGCAAGCAGGATGTCGTCTTAATTCTAATCTGATATATTCCCTGGAACTGTTCCAATCCATACAGGACGTAAAACACAATAATCCACTGGTTTCTGAGAAAAAATGCCAGAGTGCTACATTTATTCCATGCCTGGTACAGGAATGCCCATTAGATTTGACAACAGTTCCTACACAACACAATGAGAATTTCGCTACTTCACAACACAATGAGAATTTCGCTACTTCACAACACAATGAGAATTTCGCTTCTTCACAACACAATGAGAATCTCTCTACTTCCCAACACAATGAGAATCTCGCTTCTTCACAACACAATGAGAATCTCGCTACTTCACAACACAATGAGAATCTCGCTTCTTCCCAACACAATGGGAATCTCGCTTCTTCGTCAAACATTATGAACGAAGAACATGGGGATACAAGCATCGTGCCGTCTTCGAATATGGAAAAGGTCAAGAACGAACATACACATTTTTTAAATACATCGGGTTCAGCAGAAATATGCTACCCCACAGATAGTAAAAGCTCGCAGTCATCGCCAGATAGACTTTATATATGTGAACTACCTATTAGTTCGGAAACGTGTGAAGTAATGCAATTTGAGCCGCTATTGACCAGCAGTACGGAAGGTGCCAACACTCCTATTACGCCCAAGTCAGTTGCAATAGAAAACAATGTGACGACACAAACGCAGTGCAGTTGGAATGGCTCTGGTAAAAAAAAATCAAGCCAAGATCTATC
>JARFOD010121958.1:2713-14444 GCA_031763545.1 Mopalia muscosa | reverse complement strand
CCCCCCCCCCCCCCCCCCCCCCCCAGTCTAGTAAATGACAGAGAAGTACCATGCCATCAGACAATGACCATTGATAATCAGTGCCAAGCATTCCTTAAAAAACATCTTAACAATCACTGACTTCACTTTACACTATAGTTACCATGGCTCGGTAATTTGTCTATTTGACTATCTCATTGGCTTTGTTCTAAGCTCCTAAAACGATACACTCATTTATACATCTGATTTTGTCAGTTGTATTAGGATTTTTTTGTAACTTTTAAAACCCAGAACAAGGTCACACAATGAATTGTTTTACTTACACAATCACCTGATAATTGTACTTCTGAGCCATTGATTATTGTATCGTAATACACTTGTGTAAATATCATTGGTCAACCCAGAGGTCAAACAGACCAAGTCAAATGTCACGACCTTGAATGGGATTCCTTCCCTTTGACATGTATGTTCTTTTCCCCAACAAACAAGTGTACTTCAATCAGAATATGTATTACTTTAAATTACAAATTGATTGATTGTTTGTTTGCTTGTTTGCTTGGCTTTTACCACCATACTTAAGGCTATTTCACTCACACAACAGCGTGGTATTGTGCCGTGTTTGACACCATTGCCAAGAACAAAGACAAGATGGAGACAAGACGGAGACAAAAACAGGACAATCACTGGACGTAAAAAAAAATCCCCAAGAGATCAGCTTCCTGCTTATCAATATTTCTGAGAGCAACAGGGAAATAGGAAGCAATTTATAATATTTTAAGACACTGGTTTTAAACATAAACAAATTCACAACAAGCAGCCTTTCCAATCTGTTAGAGGAAAAGGGTCTATGTTAACCATAGATGGACTTAATAAAAATAGTTATTTTTGTTTCACGAAAGGTTTATAATTTTTAGTTGATAAGGTATTAAAGTGACAGTCAAGTATTATAATTTTTCCCCCAACTTAGCAAAATGTAAATAAAGTAGGTTTAGAAAGTTAAAATCGCTCAGGTATATACTGTGAGAAAAAGATGATCATATTGGAGCCCAATTATTAGAATAGAGATCACTCTTGTTTGTTCAAAACACTGCTCAAGTGATATCCATCATAAAAAAAAACAGTTCAATTATAAAAGAAGGTCTTTGAGGAAGGACAGGGTTACTTAACTTACTTACTTCGAATAATTCCTTGTCTCTATTACAACTTTATATATGAATGTGGGTAGTTTCACTATGCAACACAGATTGATTAATTGATTGGTGTTTTATGCCATGCCTTTTCCACATATTTCACATATATGGTATTCCAACAATATTTGATACTAGTACATCCAAGATGCACAGCATTTGCATAGTGCTGAAAAGTTAATTGTCCTCTAGTGCTAAGCTCAGAGAGTATAATTGTATCTACAGACTTCCAGAGGGCCACAACACAGAAGCTATGTATATGTCATCATGTTTCCATTTCATCTCATGTTTGCAATAGTTTTTGGAATAAATTTATCTTTGTCTTTTCTTCGATAGAAAAAAACGTTTTATTTCTGTCCAGTTTAAATATCATAATATTGCTCTACAAATTGTTAAAAGGAATGCTTTGCTTCTCATAGGGTATCTCTCTCGCAACTCACTAGAGCGATATTTGTTTATACATAGTATTTAAACTTCACTGTATATCCTATATAGTAATAGTGTTAACTCTGATAACATCTTTCAGAGCAATCAGCAACGCTGGCATTGTACTTTCAGATTTATAACAAACGAGTCCAATCCTGACTTTCAACAGTAGAGACAAAAAAATGCTGCTTCTAAGACATAAAATTTTCTGAATTTTGTCTAAGGTATTCACTATTCAGGCACTATTATTATTCACATGTAGCAGATCAGTCTAACTTATGCCAATGAATTAAATTATTTTACAAAAAAGACCAGGAAAACAATTCCAATGGATTACAATTATTGACAGAAATAGAGTTTGGGACATGAAACAGTTACTAAACACTTAGTTAAGGTGGAGGCCTGGGCTGGAATAACCCTTATATCACTTCATCACTTGAAAAGCAACTTTTATACAATGTTGAATATGGCATAGTACAGACGGTATGTCATTGGAGTCTCTTAAGGATGACAAATATATATACCTCACACCAACCACTAATGTAATTGCCATTTTGAGCATGGACACACTATTCATGAGGGTTTGCTGATAGTAATATGTTTAAGCTGTGTAATTGTAGATCTACGGCTTAAACTTTTGATACCGTAATCCACGCATAATTTCGTCTGAGCGGACCCCTAAGTGTATCCCATACTTCTACGCTTCCTGGTGTGTATTTGAAGTATTAAGACACAAAGAATCAATTTATGAAAGAATGGTAGGTGGCTTTTAGATTGATTGATTGATTGATTGATTGGTTGATTAATTGATTGATAGGTGTTGTGATTGCTTGGTTTATTGATAGGTGTTGTGATTGATTGGTTGATTGATATGTGTTGTGATTGATTGATTGATTAATAGGTGTTGTGATTGATTGATTGATTAATAGGTGTTGTGATTGATTGATTGATTGATTGATTGATTGATTGATTGATAGGTGTTGTGATTGACTGGTTTATTGGTAAGTGTTTTACACCGTGATTAAGCATATTTCACTTATATGACGAGGTGTATTCCAACAATAATTGACACTAATGCAACCAAGATGTAAAGTGTTTCCATAATGTTGGAAAGTTAATATTCCTCCAGTGCTAAGTAAAGACAGCATTGCTACTCTTCAGACAAATTGCCCTTAGCCCAAGGGCAATGGCTTTTAGATGTACATATGCTTGGTCATTCTCACTATTAAAGTGTAAAGTGGGATAGCCAAGAATGAAAGTATTAGACTTTCCACTGACAAGCTTAACATAATAGAGTAAGGGGACTACTCCAAAGAAAGACTAAAAATTCATATTGACTCAATATTTCGGTTTATTATCAAACCATCATCAGGAGTAAAGTAAATACAGAGAAACATAAATATATATACAGTTATGAAGTGTCATACTAATACACATTACTCTATCAAGAATGAAAGATTCTATAACTTTGATATTCTACAAGGTCTCGTGGGTAATAATACTTGGTAGATCTCTTTTATTTACTATTTACAGTTTAATGGCATGACGCCATGATAATTTTAACTGTAATTTCAACATTTCTCAATGTTTAATATTTCATTGGACAGTCAGTGGATATAGTTAGACAAGTAAATTAAATCAGATGGCATCAAGGAACACAATGCTCTTTTCATTGCAGCCTATGCCTTTACACTATGAATTAGACAAACAAGTAACATATACCAACATGTAAATGAACCATACAATTGTTTACCTTTGGCTCTTTCTGTATCCTTGATGATAGAATGGTACTCGTCATCATTGCCCTCAGTGGCAGCCTCTGTGGAGAAACAGGTGTATACAGGTAACCGGCTGCTTGGAAACAACACACGAGGACACCCTCCTAATCCACCTGTTAAGTAATCACATGGTTATAAAGAAAGGTATACATACTTTTTTTTGTTTAATGACGAGATAATAAGACGGGCAAAAATATTCGTAGATAAATAATATAACTAAAGTTTAGAACTGCGCTTCCGAAATTCACTTTCTTCTCGAAATTAGCATGGATAGGCCGATACTCTCATTGGTTTTGCCATTTGAGATCGAAATTATTAGCTAAAATAGAAATAGGATTCAAAGAAGAATAAAGTGATCATATGACCCAAAGTGAGTTCTCTGTGCATCGTGGATAGTGTACAGCTCTGCGGTCAAAGATAGCATGGCGAAATTAACTGAAACATGGAGATTCATTCACCGGGAAAATCATATCCTACAAATGTTGTACAACCATGGCATCGAGAAAAAGACGAGAATAACTAAATACTTTTCTCGGATACAGCCGAGAGAAAAGAGCAGCTACAAACCAGTTGTGTGTTTACTCCGGAATCACTGCAATAAAACCACCTCAGGAAAACTCCAGCAGAACAATCGCCATTGAAAAGGGATATCCAACCAGTTGGCTGGCCCAATATCAATGTTTCAATTATGACCGTGCCGACTGCGGCGAACACAATGTCATGCAAAATGTGCAAGACTTTTAAACAACCCGGCGTGTGATCATCGGGCACTAGTTATTTCTGTTTAGTAATATCAAGTTTTGTACAAGTCTCAGTTTATACACATTGAAAATCAAAACTTTCAATAACGCTTATTGATGTGGGTGTCCCATGCTCCCAACACTGGCACTTTTGTTCTTTATATGTATATAAAAGCAACATACACATCGCCATATGTTGTTTACATGTAGAGTGAAGGTAAAATACAACCGATATGCATTTCTGTGTAACAGTCAACGATCAGTTTATCTGTGTGGTGAATAAATCTTTTTAAATCGGCTATATGTAAACTCCAGACTGTCAGTATGCCACTATAGGCGTTAAGTATCAAGTATGTTAACACGTAGCATGTATATGTTTATTAAGGAATTGTTATTTGATCAGCAGTCAAGTAAATTAAAGATACAAATTTGTTTAATAAGCAAACGCTTCTTTTTTATTAATAAGTATCAGTGCATACAATACCACTGCATAAAATACCAATCAATCAATAAATTTTATTTTGAGTGTCAAAAAATGCGATAAACACTTTAAAAAGGCTTAAAAAAACTAGCGAAAGTTGCAAGTATTTAAGTGGACTAGGCCTAGGCGGCCCCTGAACCCCGGTCTATGTTGGCTTTAACAATAAATTTGGACACCCTCTTTTCAAATCCTAGCTAAATGCCTTCATCGGCAGGTGTGTAAATAACCCTCGTCATCATGCATACAGATTGTTACTTTAGTTAGGAAAGAAAGGTTCCTGCAGTGATAAGCAATTTGCCTGTAATCAGAACATGCTGCCTGTAACCAGAAGACGTACTTTGGAGCACCTGCTGTCCCATGGTAAAAAAAAAAGCCTATGACCAATTTGCTGATGGTACAATAAGGACACTTGCAGCTTTGATTAGTGGATAAGTACAAAATCATATCATTCTAAATAAAGTCAAACATCATGGTAATGTCATTGCCCACTCATTCCCTGGTGCTATCTGATCTAAGTGACGACAAGAAATCATAGGTCATTTGAGAGCTAACCAGTGTTTAGTATTGTGTGAAACCCTAATCAAACATTAGTCATACAGGGCACAATCTACTGATGTCAGATAGTTACAGAGGGGACTCCATGACTATGTCATCTAGTGTGTATGCTCTATAGAGAGTGTATGCTTTTGGTCCATTCATCTCCCTCATCTTTGGGGTAGCCGTTTCCAATTTTTGGGGACCGTACATGTATATGCATTGGGTGTGCCAGCAACCAGTAAATGGTCATGCTTTCTGAGTTGTAATCAGTTCTAAAAACCATTTAGCAAAAATGCTGGCCAACAATCTGTTATTGCGATGGAATCCATAAAAAAAAATATTTAAAAACACAATAACTCTTTATCGATATAAAGAATTGAAATTGTTCTCGCTGACTAAATCAAGAGACATTAGAAGCTTTACATACCTGGCAATAAGTTCCCTGCTGTTCTTGCTTTCTGTTGTAGACAAACACACCAGTGAGCTGACAAGACCGATTTTAGCAAGTTTATTAATTCTCTCCTTGATGAATTCTAGTGTGTCCTGCAAAAAAAAACAGGAAAATGATATATGTATTTTTATTTTTCTGAAGTCAAGCCACGCAGGCCAGAGTCTTGCTTATCTTACACTGTTTTGTGAGCAATGAGCCAGAGAACAGCAATATATAAATCTGCCATTGTTGCCAGCAAAATTTATCATTGCTGTGATGAAAAATTAATATAGCACTTATGCTCAATTAGGCTTTTGTTTGATTTATTGGGGCTCAAGGAAAATAGAATGCTCCAAGAATAAAAATTCACACCAATTAATATCATTAAAATTAACTTAGAAAGACAAGATTTATTTTTATAAGGTAAATTAAATATTTTTTTAAAAATTAAAATATTATTGTAAATTCATCTCAAAACTAGTTAATTTCTATTCGACAATGCACAGCACCTTAGGATGTTCTTCCGGGACATGTTGCTTGGCAAACTTTGCAAGTTCCACAAGTTCAGGCATAACATCCTGTTTATCGTAACTGTTGGTAAGATTGACGAATATTGTGATTGACGCATATGTTACCATCTTGTCATCACTCTGAAAACAAAACACAAGCCAAAAATTTTAAATATAAAAATTTACGAAAATAGTAAGCCTACTTGTCTGTGACACCCAGCATGACTGATGAGGACCACATCAGAGTTCATGTAGATAACTTAATAAGTAGCAATCTCTTATTTAATCACATGAAGGGGCCTACAGTTTGCGGTCAGTTGATTATTTATGTACAGATATCATATATAGAACAGGGACAGAAATATCATATATAGAACAGGGACAGACAGATATCATATATAGAACAGGGACAGACAGATATCATATATAGAACAGGGACAGAGAGATATAATATATAGAACAGGGACAGACAGATATCATATATAGAACAGGGACAGACAGATATCATATATAGAACAGGGGCAGACAGATATCATATATAGAACAGGGACAGAAAGATATCATATATAGAACAGGGACAGACAGATATCGTATGTAGAACGGGACAGACAGATATCATATATAGAACAGGGATAGAGAGATATCATATATAGAACAGGGACAGACAGATATGATATATAGAACAGGGATGGATAGATATCATATATAGAACAGGGACAGACAGATATTGTACATGTATATAGAACAGGGACAGATAGATATCATATATAGAACAGGGACAGACAGATATCGTATATAGAACAGGGACAGACAGATATCATATATAGAACAGGGACAGACAGAAATCGTATATAGAACAGGGACAGACAGATATCGTATATAGAAGTGGGACAGACAGACATCATATATAGAACAGGGACAGACAGATATCATATATTGAACTGGGACAGACAGATACAGAGCACCTGGTTGCTCAAAACGAGTCACTAAAAAGCAGATACACTTGCTAATCCAGGATTAAAGAGAGGCCTTTAATCCCATATTAAATTTAATAGCTTATTGAAAAACTGGCCCCAGGCTGGGGCCTGCTGCTGGAAAGAAAAAATGCTTACACCAAAATTAATAGCGAATAGTGGATGGACCTTCAACATATTATGATGCCAGGTAATAAAGAATTAAATCTAATAGAGCTTAGAACAACTGGCCCCTGCATGGCATGATGGCCATCAAAAAGTGGATTTAATATAACAGGGTTTGACGCTATCAGCCCCAAATGTGCAACATATTCGAGCTCCTTTCCACAAGCATGGTATGGGCCTGTAACTATCATATATCATCAATACATACCTTAGAAATCTCAATGAGAGATGTTATAGCTGGCTCATCATTCACTAGTTCCTCTTTGACATCCGCATCAAGTGTAAGGTAAGCCAACCCTTCTGTTGCCCACTTCCTCAGGTCAAAATCTTTCTCAGGATTTGTTAAAAATCTGTAATATAAACAAAATACATTCTAGACCAAGTAAAAGGATGTATTGGAATTTTGTTTCAACACAACAAGCAAAAAAAAAAATAAGGAAGGACACAAACAACAACAATTCAATTGAAAGGATCGAATGTTATGCTAGGAGCCCCAGCTTAATGGCATGTTGAAACCAGTAAGGGTGAAAAACTTAAAATGTGTTTTAGTGCCAGATTGTATGTACATGTGTAGACATAGGATTGCTTGATTACACATGTACATACAATCTGTGGCAGTGTGGGCCTGTGTTAGTGTATACATTGTGTTTGTGTAGTGCCTTTACCAGACTTGATATTCGGAGGAACAGTAAAAACGGTCTAAGGCTGGGTATTTATGATGTTACTCAGCTACAATGTATTTTATGGCACTAAAACACATTTTAAGTTATTATGTGCACTCTATGTTCATCTTAATTCATGCCATGTTGTGATTATGGACATTATGTAAATTTCCTGTCGTCATCTTTTAATCTAGTTATTGTGATTTAAACTGGCACTTGTTTTAGCAACATTACATCACAGGATTATGTTTGTTTGATTGGGGATTAACATCATACTCAGGGGTATTTCACTAAGATGCCAACAGACTATCCAATTCACAGTTAGGCTACCTTGCCTAACTACGGTGGAAAACCAGGAGGAAACCTTGTAAAAACCACCCCTACGATTGCTGGGACGAACTTATATACCTGATGGTTGACAGAGGGACTCGATCCCTTGAACAGTAAAGTAGGATTAGTAAGTGCACACACTACCACTAAGCCACAGCGGCAGGTCTTGAGGATTATAAGAACTTTATTTGAGCATACTTAACCAAGCCCATACAACTGTAAAAATTTTGGAATTCTTTCATACCTTCTACAAGCCTTAGCCAGAGCTAGTGTGGATCCCTCTGCCATTGGCTGGCTGCTCACATCTGTACCTCCAGCTGATCCTAATTTACATAAACCCTGTAGAGGTAAACAATATACATGTATCACATTATAAGATCCTAATTAACATAAACGTTACATAATGCAGTGGCACAGGTCTGGAAATCACAAAATACCTTAACGCGAAATTAAATAATTTGATCCATCAGACCAAATTCTGGCATAATGAAATAAATGATTACAACCCATTCTGCTTTAAACTACACAGAAATATGTCTCTGTTTATCTATGGCATGTAAGAGCATAATTATGTTAACTGTAAGAAAATCTGTAAACCATAGCCATGGTACAAAGCATTCAATATCATACATTGAGTCAGACAAACTACATTCTCTAAATGAAGGTAAAATACTTTACAACGACAACCTGGCATGAACTTACCACAAGAGTTCTGACTTTAACATGATCATCACTGGTGGACTGGTAGAGAGTTTTTAACACAGGAACAGCATCTTTTAGAATACCAACACATTTGTCTTTCTTAGTCGCAGCATGGACAATGGTTTCTATGGCAATACGCTGAAAGGCAGAATCAGAAATGATTGAGCACAAATACTTTTTTATTCAACAACATTTGATACATTATTTCCATTTCACAAAAAGTACCTGTAAATTTTACCATTTACATGTAGAATATTTTCACAAAACGTACCTGTAAATTTTACCATTTACATGTAGCATATTTTCACAAAATGTACCTTTATATTTATCATTTACATGTAGCATATTTTCACAAAAAGTACCTGTAAATTTTACCATTTACATGCAGCATATTTTCACAAAACGTACCTGTAAATTTTGCCATTTACAAGTAGCATATTTTCACAAAACGTACCAGTAAATTTTACCATTTACATGTAGCATATTTTCACACAAAACCTACCTGTAAATTTTACAATTTACATGTAGCGTATTTTCACAAAACGTACCTGTAAATTTTACAATTTACATGTAGCATATTTTCACAAAACCTACCTGTAAATTTTACAATTTACATGTAGCATATTCTCAAAAAACGTACCTGTAAATTTTACAATTTACATGTAGCATATCTTCACAAAACGTACCTGTAAATTTTACCATTAAAAATGTAATCTTTTTTTCACAAAACATACTTCTTGTAAATAATACTCTTTACAAAGAGAATAATTTCACAAAACACACCTGTAAATCTTCCCATTTACTAGTAGTATATTTTAACAAAACGATCCTGTAAACTATAAATTTTACCATTTACATTTAGCAGTTTTTAACAAAACACACCTTTAAATCTTCACATTTGCTAGTAGTATATGTTAACAATACGATCCTGTAAACTATAAATTTGACCATTTACATTTAACATTTTTTCACAAAGCATACTTGTAAATCTTACCTGATAATAATGGTTCTCACTTTTTGCCAACAACAACATGATCTCTGTCACTCCAGAAATTCCTAACATCATCTGGCCTACTTCATTGGGACCCTGTACAACAATATCAAAATAAATAAAAAGTTATTTCCGTCATGTGTAAGATCTGGTTTATGCTGCGCATTAACATAGTTAAAATGTTCATATTAGCGTTTATCAAATTTTTTCCTCTGAAATTGAAATTTTTTAATGTCATTTTGATTGAATGCGGGTCTCTACATCTGCTTCACAATGACGACTTTTAACTATTGCACATTATAAGCTGATAAAAAATCTATGTTTCGCTTATGTTTCAACATTGATTTCAATTTATGCAATTTTTAATTGAAAATTATAATCAGGTCTTGTAGTTAAAATACAAAAAAAGCTTTTATGACATCAAAGTGTCATGAAATAGTAATTTTATTCAGTGGTGGTTATTTTAATAAACAAAACCCAGAAAAGGGGGTTGTGCAGCCAAACCATTAACATACCTGCTGAACCACAACACAGCACCCATTTAGTTTAAGTCTGAGACTTGAAATATAACTAACTTTTGATGGATTGATTCATTGGCGATTTATGCCATGCTTAAGGGTATTTCATAGATATGACGACAATGTATTCCAACAATACTCCAACAATACTCGACACTTGCACAACCAGGATATAAAGTATTTCAATAATGTTGGGAAGTCAATTTTCCGCCAGTGCTAAGTATTGTTTGCTTCGATTGGGGTTTAACGTCGTACTCATGTGTATTTCACTTGTATGACGACATGCCAGCCCAATGGGTGAAGGAAACCACCCTTGACACCACTGGCAACAAACAAAGACAGGACGGGACTACAGGATGACAACAGGACGCAATACAGACATCACAAACAGATCGGCTTCCTTTAGCTCTGAGAGTACCAGGGCAACATGAAGCTACCTCCAACCACCTGCTGTATGCTAGTTGGAAATTTGGAATCGTTCTAGACTTTCGTCATTTGTATTTTTGTGCTATGTTGGCAGACTAATTAATAACATGTAACATTACAGTGTTCTAATAACTTACTCTTTTCACTGGGATATCCTTGACATCAAAATGATTGTCCCAAATTGTCACAGATATGTTTCCGGGAAACTGAAAAAAAATAAAAATTCCACTTGCATCAACAAAATTTGTCTGTTTGTTTGATTGGGGTTTAATGTCGCACTCGAGGGTATTTCACTTATATGACGGCAGATTCTCCATTTCACACTGCAACTAGCCTTTGTAAAAACTGTGATTGCCGGAGCAACAACATGTAACTCCCTGCATCAACAAGAATATTGTAGACAAATAAAACTATATATTTGAACTCAGTCTCTGACTAGCAACAAGAAAAAAATATAAACATGTTTTTACATGCAATAGCTTTGAATAAAAAAGGTAATATGGTTAACAAACCACTGTTACTATTCTTATTTTAACACCATCATCCCAAAATTTTGAATATAGAAATATAAAACAAATGTTATAATATTTTATGTCCTCCTGCTCGTTTAGTCAAAGTTGATATGTGAACAAGTTTTAAAAACCTATTAAATGTCTAGACATTGATGCTGTTCTTATTTCCTGTAACTAGGAAATTCTCAAATTCATTTATAATTACACAGAATTAGGAAATGAGTACATGTGAAGCTAAATATAAATATGTGGATGTCATTGATAAAAAAAAAGGAAAAAAAAAAAAAAGGAATTATAGTTGATAATTTCCATACCAGCCGTTTTTCTGGCTTGTTGAGTTGATGCTTGTTAATGACCTCTTCTGGGAAGCTTTGAGTCAAGTCC
>JARFOD010121947.1:0-14447 GCA_031763545.1 Mopalia muscosa | reverse complement strand
AAACATTGCCGAGAATGGCGCTAAACACCGACTTCTTCAACATCCACCATTTTATTCTTCAATCTGTCAACTTTCACCTATTAAAATCAATATTTAACCACATTCAACCGGTTCCACAATCTGTTTTATATAGTCGACATCAAACATGTTTATATAAAAACTGAGTAAACTATAAGTTCTTTTGTGTTTTTGTTACAATTTATATTTTTCAATATATATTTATTGAATTAAAGAAGCAGTCGTTGGTGTTTATCTATAAGTCTGTCATTTTCTGTCCCAACATGGATAAATGTTCTAGTCTTACCTAGCACTTTCTATGCAGTACTATTTTGAAGTTGACACTATTTGTTGGGAAACTCATTAAACACAAGAAACAGCCTTTTCTTGCCAACCCTTCCTTACTTGCATCAAGGTTTAACCAGTCACTACTATTATGAGTTTTATATTTTGCGTGTTACTTTTTTATACGAATACTGTTGTTTAATAATGTTCCAGGTATATAGGATCCAAAAATAAAGTCTGGTGACATTGCATGGAGCTGCAAATTGAAGTTCCAAGCCAATGTCCATCTCTGTGGACTCACAAGATATCCCAAATGAAGCTACCTTATTCAATGGTCTTAAAATCTGACTAAGATTATCACCCTGGGTCCGGAAATCGTTGACTTGACCTGCCTACGATTGCCAAATTTACGCTATTTTAGCCAATATGACAACATTCAATTAAAATGTTGCAGGTTTATCACCAAGCTAGCTATTGACTGTTTATACAAGTCTATAAGATACGTATTTGCACAAATGACATAGCGGGCGTTACGCAAGTCATGGGAGTAAGACAGTGATGTTTTAATGCAAATGGTATTTGTTTGATTGGAGTTTAACGCCGTGCTAAAGGTTATTTCCCCTCACGTGACGGCGTGCTAGCCCAAGGAATGAAGTAAACCACGATCGACATCACGGTCAAGAAACATGCAGGAGGACAAAAACAGGAGGTAATACAAGGACATCAAACAGATCGGCTTCCTGTTACCCTTTATCTTCGAGAGTACCAGGACAAATAGGAAGCTCCCTCACCACACTCCGCTGTGAAATGAGCCCCTTGTTGATCTTCACTATTTAATTTACCTCTTGCCAGTGTGAAGTTCCGGTATACATAATGATATACAGAAAGTTGATTACAATCTTTTGTTTCAACAGAAACTACGGAACAAGTGCTTTCGATATTCAAAATTAAGCTTGACCTAAGTTTCTTTCGTAGCCACTTTTAGTTTTATTATAATTTCTTTAGTTATTATCAGTGTTTCAATACACGTATAGGGTCTTGGGTTCAAATCCCGGTGGAGACAAGCAAATATTCTCTCTTTTCATTAATTCAAAATATATGTCTAAAAATAATTAGTGACATTATAACGAACAGTTTAAATTCGGTTGGCAAGCTTTTACCTGTCAACAAAATATGCCATGGAAAATGCAACCTTACTAAATGTATTTAAATACCGATTTTGTCGGTTTGTTAATTTTTTTCAGTTTACTAATTAGCAAAGGGCCTTTATGCTAGTCCTAACTGAAAGCTGACAACAAGCAGAATGGTTCGGAGAAATCACATGTGCTGCCATATGAAGTCACCGAATAAATAAATTAACGTCAAAATGTTTTAAGATGTAACATATCCTCATACGATCCATGCTAAACAGAGTTGTCGCCCCTGAGCTAGATGCGAATAATGTTTAGAATCATTCCAAACGTTATTCGCGGACCTACCTCGAGATTTCATGAGGAGATCCCAAACTTCGCGGTAGGTCCGCGAATAATGGTTAGAATGGTTTAGAACGAGTGAAGAGTCTCGGAGTGTAGGCAAGTCACACAGCAACAAGTTCGGTTAAGATTTTAGATACGACTGAGAACGTGGCTGTGGCGCGTATATTTGAGGCAGGAAAGTTCGAAATAGATACGTATCTCGTTATATTAGGGCCTACAATTATCAGAAAGTTCTGAAGGACTCATGTCGTTGAAAGGTAAATTGGTCTTATAACCCCATCCATGTTATTTAGTTACCATTTCTTGAACACACGACTTACATAGCTTTGTCTACCGTACGTTATTCATCTAAACTTAATGGGAAATACAATTGGTTTTATATCTAGGGCCTAAACCAATTATTTTTATTGCATTAGGCAATCCAAGACATTAATAGACTTAACAGACATTGACTTGATAACGGTGTAAGAAACAACACTGAAACGTCGTCCTAATAAACCCAGAAGTTGTTAATCCATAATAAGCGTTCCTGTGTTAAACCATCTTTAGGGCATTTGCAAATCGGATTAGTATGCAATCGAAATTATAAATTTAGGTAAAAAAGTAGGTTGTATATATCCATTTAATTACACTTACAGCTTAGTAAACTCAACTTTGAGTTCCTCCGCTGAGATCAATGTCTCAAACCCACCACAAACCTACCGCTTGTTACTTCTTCGCATGTGCAAGTCTTCATAATAAATGGGGCTAGGCCTAATTTCTACCTCTTAGCCCTACGTCCCGCCTATCTCAACCCATCGTGAAGGTTGGAAACACGCCGCTGCCGCCAACCTCCCAAAAGGTATCTGATTTTTCTCTGACTTTTTGGATTCAAAATAAAGTTTAAAATAAGTTTTATTTGAGTGTCTCGCCCGAGTTGACACGTATAAGTTATCCCCCTTTGCAATAATAAGATTGAAAACCGTCAGAAAAGAAATATTGCAAGTAGGTAAAATACTAGGACTTCATTGTTGTCAGCGTATCTAAGAAAAAATAAGAGAAAAATAAAATATATGTTTTGAGAGGCCGGCCATAGCGGCCTATCGATTTCCAACTTTCACCACGGGTTGAGATAGGCCCTATAAGACTTACAATTTGCATGCTAGTCTTCATATAGCGGTGGGCCTATATAGGTGAAATAGGCCTACACTACACGCAATGGCAGTGTGTACAATTTCACACTGACAAGGATAAACATTCGAGTCCCGTCGTGTATAATGTATATATATGCCTATATGTTTTTTTGCCTTAAATGGTATTTGTAATTCCAATTTACACGGCGTAAAAAAATAAAATATATTTTCAGTCATATTACGTACCTTATTATAGCTGCACCTTTGTTTACAGTCAAAGGTATTCAATGACAATGGTGTTTATATAGGTAGTTCTACAAACAAACGTGAGTTTATCCATGGAGCTATATCTCCATGGTTTATCTAAGTTTTTGTGCTTGCATATACTAATGTACGGTGCATGTACACGTGCGTACGCTTCGGTAGTCCTTTTTGGTCGACTCTATTACTATAGGCCTATAGGTGAAAACATGTAAAGCTATATGTAAACATTCCGTCTTCCGGATAACTCTAGACACAATAAAATTCCCTAGAATCATAATCCCGTAAAGACCGGCAAGAAAAGAGGCTCAGATTGCTTGGAGAGTTCTTAAAGTTTCCCTTCCGTGATAAAGAATAGGAGTTATATAGGCCTATACTTCTAGAAAGTTTGTTAATTAATATTGCTTGCTTTATAGTCGCAACTATTGCTTGTGTCATAAATAAGCATGGTTCCCATGTTGTTATGTTCGTGTTTTTGTTGTTGAGGAAACTTATTTTTAGGCATACATTTTGGAAAAAGACTGAAAAAGTAGGTAATCTGTCTTAAAGCGGCTAAATTGATAACGTATCCCTGTTAGAAATAATGACTGACTCGGTTTATTTTCAGTGAAGAGCAAAGTTATTTAAAATAAAAATTATGATAAAACAATCGAATTGACTCAACTTTTATAATTTTTATTGCTGGCTCCACTTTTTTAAATAATATTTTACAAGACGATTATGCGTGATCCACCTGCACAATTCCAATTTTATGACGAAGTTGTCTCCCTTGTACTACATTGACCAAGAGACAGTCGAATATGCAAGGAATCATTACTAGGTTTTTTTTTTAAGGTTTGCGCGTCGTATGTAGGCCTGTAACACAATAAGTTTGTAGGTTTGTATATACCCTTTTGATGATGATGAATTGCGTTTTGCGTAGTTTTCATGTTTTTTTTGTTTTTTTGCACATATGCAGCTATTCTGATTTGAAAGCAAAAAAACATAACGAATTCAACTTATGTTTCAGTCTTTATATGAGTTTGATCGTTAAGGAGCATGTTTATATTCAAAACTATATACTGTGAGAGACACGGGTTCAAATCCAGGTTGAGGTAAGCAATTTTTTTTCTCTACAAATTAAAAAATAAATAATGGCCAGAATCAGATTTATCAAAATAACCGAAAGAAAGAAACACATGTGTGTAATTTTTCGATTAAAAAAAGACACCAAATTAGTGCATGACCCTGCATGCATCTATCTTAGCCATGATATCCCTTTCTGTTGTAGTTTGGGATTTTGTGGACTATGCACCCGATTCCCACGAGCCTTTGACCTTGGGACTGTACCTTATGCCCGATGGTTGTGAACGAACGAAGGCACATGGGAATTAGGTAACAAGATGGCGGGAGAACTTTGATAGTTGGTTACTAGAGAAAGTTTTGGATTTTATACATGCGAAAAATTGATGAGTGCAGATGAGGAGCCTTAAAACGAAAGCTTGATGTATAGGGACCTATCGCCAGACGTTTTTTTTCTTCAAATTGATATACAAGACGTTTGTTGATGAAGCTCAACCGTCAGTAATGCATACGCTATATAATGACGATAGGCCTACACGGATCTACATGCATCCGTGCTTCCCAAAGAGAAACATTCGCCGCCTTTACCTGGTGGGTTGTTGCACCATGAGCCTCTGCAATTCAGTCGGTAAGGGGACCGGTTAAGGTAGCCAGACAAAATTTGATTGCCAGTGTAGAACAGCAAATTTCCTTTTTCTATAATAAAATATATACTGTGCAATTGGTATCGGTCAGTAGGTCTGGGTCTACGTTGTTGACAGTCATTTGAGCTATTAGTATTAAAATACTTACAGCGGACGAAATTTAAAATATTTGCAACCGAAGTCATACATAAGGAAGGAACAGTATTTTGTTTGAATGTGATTTACCCGAGAAACGAGCTTGTTTGATGTGTTTTCTTGAAAAAATCCGCTGACTAATTTGGTTGATTCCCTCGCATGCGCACAAAATATTTGGAGGTTAACGTTACACGTTTTCGTGTTAAATGATTGCTTCCATTCCCCTCCGAGATAACTGTTCGTTTATTCGTTGAACAGTGTGCCAGCAACAAAAGAAATATCTGGTAGATATATATCTTAAGGAGATTTTTTTTCTGCAAATTTAGTTTTGACCAAAGATATGAAAGCCCCTTAACGACTGCGCCAATTACCCCTGAACACCATAATCGGTATAAACAAAGAGACTTCGGTTCTAAACTCAGAACAGAACCGGTATAAACCGATTTAGCCCAAGAGGCTACGGCTCTGTACACACATCACAATCGGTATAGACACACGTGTGCTGTGATTTCTGAAATCGCATAGATATTGAGCTATTTTTGTGTGATGAATAATTTAATTTAAAGAGGCAGGATTCAGCTAATAAGGGGCCACACGGAGCTCTTCTATTTTGACGTCTTTGTTTTGTTCTGCGTAGTGTTGTGATATAAAGCAGGTGTCAATATTTTCTACCAAACAATTCAATTGCGCTGAAAGGTTGATCTATAAATTTTAAAAAAACACAAATAGTTCACAGTATTTGACAATAGATGCGAAAACCCATGTGACTCGCACCATTACTGTCTTACCAGAAAGTGACGAAGGTGGTCTCCCTTTACAATAAGCCGAAGGTGCATAACAATTTTAAAATTGGTTGTGTAGTTCAATATAAAATTGAATAATTTTATTCATTTTAAATGATAAAACTTGTTAGTATCTTTCTAATTTGTTTGTTTGTTATTTTGATTTGGTTACTGGTATCTTTAAAAGGCAATTGGATTGTTGTACAGATGAATGGCAACAAAGTATAGTTCCGGTGTATTTATATAGTTGTAATTTGTCTTGCTACGACCACACAATTTAAGCCATATAAGCGGATATCAATACATGTAGAAATTACAAATGGCACTAAGATTATAACTAAGCGGGCTGTAGGTAAGGTATAGAGGTAAGCCCGCTTCCGGGTCCAATCAAATGCTCCGAGATAACTGTACGGGAGCGAACTATAGTTGGGAACGGATTTTGATCGTATTGCCAAGGAAATGTTGGTGATTCTTGGTGTTTATAGCCGCAAATGGTTGAAACCGTATTCGGAAAACTGTTAAACCATGTCCAATCTCTGCATGTTAAAACATTGTATCATGGATCCTGTGTGTGAGACGGCACCTGCCTTTTGACTACTGAAACTTCATTTGATTGGGGATATACTATTGAGTGATTTGAAACTCTGCTCTCATCTTAACTGTCTTCACTGAATATCCCAGCCTATATGAAATACTGCGTCAGTGCGTGTCTCCAAATATAATGTATCCGATGAAGATTATACAGAGATTCGACAGAGATTTATCTTGTCTTGAATTTGGACATTATTGATCTGACACAGCGGATTAAACTACTGATCTAAGATGGAATTAAATAACCTTTTTGTAAGCTCACAATTAATTATCATTTTCCCAAAGAGCATTGAGATGCCTCGAATCGAACTCGTGTCAATCGCCAGGAAAGATTAACCGATAAGAGATGTGTGTCTTTGATGCGTGTGCGTCTGGTTTTACTCAATGCTTTGAAGTATAGCTTCCGTTTCTTTAAGGACTAGTCTTATGCTCGAGACAAATTCTCGTGGAAAAGGGAAGAATCAAAGCCCTGTAAATTGATGATACATGTATAAACACATGAGGATGTTAAAAATGTCATGAGTGAACTATAGGCAATTCCTTATAGAAACTCTTAACGTCTGTCCAATTAAAGCCACAAGAGTCCCCAAGCATGTCATATTTGACGAAATACCGGTTAGTTTGCGTTCTTCAACGTTTCTCCTACGTACCACGGGCCCGTTTCACAAAGCGATCTTAGATTACGCAAAACGTTACTGTGACGAACAGTGTTTCCATGGAAGTTACTTTCAACCTAAGCTAAGATCGCTTTGTGGAACGAGCCCCAGTACTTCAGTTTAAAAAGAATAGTGCCTTACGGCTGTAAGTCAACTGCTGGTTAATTACGAGTGTGATAGTTGGAATATTGCACTATTGTACGTCAATGGTAAATATGTGCCATATATCTCTTTTACCGCTCTACATTTAAAACCAAATACGTATGCATTTCTACCAGGAACTGAATTTGTGTCTTTGAACTGCATTAATTTTATAAAACGCTACCTAGTTTGCGCATTGCAATCTTATTAGACAAACGGAATCTCGAAAACTGCTCAATATTTTAAAACGAAACTCAAACCAAATATGTATAGTTCAATCAGGTACTAAAATCTATGAGCTTTATAATCAGATGGTTATAAATACTCCCTTAAGTTGTTTTGTGTGTTTCTACAACCTGCGATGAAGATACAAGGGGAAATATTTTAGGTTGAAGGTTAGTTTGTATGTTTCCGAAGAATATCTCCATACCTGTACACTATATTAACGCAAACTTGATATGCATTTAAATCAGGTCTCAGTTGAATGTTGTGCATTTTATTATATTTTTCAGTTTCAACAGCGCATACGGTATTCTATTTTTACATGGAATCCTACGTGTCAAGGCTTTTAGTATGTGCCGTATTTTGTTTCGGAGCATAGCTTTAAATTTTTTAAGTGCAACAAGTACAATCTATATAATTTTTTATGGTATGGTCATCAATTGTACACAATTTTCTAGCACCAGTCTAGGTGTGTGCAAGGTTAAATACTTAAGTACCGTGTATGCTGTTATAAAATAGTATAACGTGGATGTTAAACACGTCGATGGTTTACCGTTATTGTTTTTTTAATATCAGAATATTTCAGTTTTGATTTAGAATCATGGTGTACGACAGTATCTGCTGAGGTTTAATGGCACCCTCCCCCTATAGCTATAAACTGTAAGAAATTTGCTGTAAATAATGTCTTTTTATGTATGTTATCCTATATGATCCGTTTCAGCAGATATCTTCAAACACCATAATAATGTTGTATTTTTATTAGGTGTCATGTATCTGACAGTGGGTATTTACATGACCATACATATTGTTTAATGTCTTAGAAAAAATAGATCTATTTCAACAAGGTGCATGAGGTAAGACAAACTGTTTTACAGGTGTGTCATGTTTGGTATGACATGACATTAACATGGATGATAGATGTGGCCGATTTCGTCTTATAAATTAATATCCTTCTGATGATAGCAGGATTGGTAGCAAAGAATTGTCATTGGCCGTGCACATTCCATCCATTCAATCGTTTCTGTGTATATACAGTGTCAATATCACCGTAAAACGAATTATAAGGTGAATGATCTAAGCGGACACATTCATTTGTAGGCTAAAGTATAAAGACTTGGTTGAACCGTTTTTTTTGGTTTGTGTTTTTTTTTTTTTTTTTTTTTTTTTTTTTTTTTTGTTGGTTGCACAATATCACCATATGACCCATTTCAATGCAATCACCCATTATTATATTCCCATAACGGGTATATACAAACCAGCCAATGAGTGAGCGAAGATAATTCTGTCAAGGGCTCTATAGTGGCTGGGCTACATCCAGGCTGACTTTCATTATTATTCATGTTAACCTCGATATCTCTATTGTCATTGGCTAGTTGACTTGTATTCCTATGCCATGTCCCTTGGGAGTCATCAATCCGACTGTGTCGTCAAGCGTATATAATGAGTAGATTTATCTCTATTGAAAAGGAGTGTTGACACAATAGCAGTTTCTGTAGAAGTTATTTTAGAATCTTCCCTGGTCGTTTCTAGCTAAGCGATTCAGAAAGAGCGATAACGTTTATAATACAGTTCTCCTCGACAAGTTATCAGGCCACATAATTTCCTCTGAAGGACTCTCCGATTTACGTTGTCATCGTGCAGCAAGGACGTCGTTAGATTGCGTTTCACGGGCACCTGCAGTATTTATTAGATGGCTCTAGCGACCAGCCACACACTCGAACGTGTCCGGTAACACTCGATATATCAGGGAGGAAAAATCGATTCGCTATCAAGAGTCGACTTGTTTCTATAAAGTAATCTGTCGTGAGACTTTTTTATGTAAAATCAACGAGGCATAAGAATAGTTTTATGCATCAATAATAACTGTGTGTGGATAATAGCCCATGACTGAATCATTATAGCTCTTTATTTCCTCTTAATCACGCGAACAAGAGTTTCACATGCTTTAATACAGACGTAGTCTATATATGGTTTTGTTTGCGATACAGGTGTGTATAAGATAATCTATAGGAGGCGATAGAATCTATATACATGTGGAGTAGCCTTTAGATATGTTCTTAGAAAACACTTAATACTATATTATTGCTAAACGTATGCAGTATTATTCGCGAAAAAATGACCAACCTCTATTACAGTCTAATATAAGGCACAACCAAGAAAATTGTTTCCTTGAAGTAGGGGCATCTAGTCGGTTTGATTGTTGGAGTACACATGTACTGTCATGAACATTTTTTTTTAACTGTGTGAGATATATAGCAACAACAAAACGCTGTATCCACCACGAAAAAGAGAATTCAACGAACATAGATTGTAGCAAACCTGTCAGATGCCGCGTGTTTTTTTTTTTTTTTTTCTCCAGATGCTGCTACTGTATTTGGGAGTCGAGTTGATTTTATAGGTTACTGCAGGACATGATCGGTCTTTGCATACCGAATCAAGGAGAAATAACAATAGTTTCGTGTACCGGTTATAATATATTTCGAAATGTATAGAGACCGAAACATTTCTTTAAAAAAACCCTGAGATATACCATAGAAAATCCCAGGATAAACACAAGTGTTTCAAAGAGTAATCACTAGAAAGCGGGATCTCTATATGAGCGTCCTCAGGAAAACGTTTAGACCATTATATCCACTGCATGCCAATACTAATTATAAATGTCAGCAGAGTTAATAGTACCACTGGCATACGTGTATGCGCACACAATACTGTTCTCCTGGGAAGAGGACATGATCTTGATGAAAATCGCGGATAAATACTGTCTGAAATGACTTGGCTACAAAATAAATTAGTACATAAGGTCGAAGAACAAATAAATTTGTCATGCAAGCCATCTGAAATGTCTTATTCCATTTTCCAGGTAACCTGATATGTAGTCTTATTCACTTTCAGAAGCTTTGACGTCTGCAGTTCTGGAGTATTATGGAATGTATTATCTCAGTTGGTGAACATGAACTACATTCTATCATGAATTTGCGTTCAATCTATTACTCTATAGACCCGACAAAAAAAAAAAAACAAAAGCTAACCATACATCCGACAACGTCACTCTGAAATGGTGTCCTGCCTTTGACAGCTGTCATCCGCTATGTCCTTGTTATTGAAATATTGCGACTGGTTTTTGTTAAACTATGACGATTTCTGTACATCTGTATACATGTATATATAGAATTGAGTTGAAATATTTATACATTTACTGAAAGAGCTTTTAGAAGTTGATCATTTTCAGTACCGTGTGCACGGGTCGTACTTTCATATACAGCACAGGTTTCTTGAAAATGTAACATTCCTCGAAGCAATCGGTTAAATCTGAAAAGCATTGCCAGGAATGTGAGCATTATATGTTTACCTTTCGTGTATTGAACATTTTTGGTTTGTAGTTAAAACTTTCAGTTAGTGGTGTATGATTCTAAAGTCTCTTTTACGCCTGATAAATGAATTTCTTTTGACTATTTTGTAAGTCGCAACAGACCTAACCCACAGGAAGAATGAAGCTATATATTAAAGGGGAAGACCACCCAAAAACCATATTCTATAAATAAGTAAAACTTTGTGTGTGTAAAACAATACATTAATTTCCATTTTCATAATCTTATCGTAACTCTGGTTATCATTCATTAAAGAGGATCACAAGGCCCAGTTGAGTCATTTTTCATTGATTGTAAAGAAAAATCATAAAGTATTTGTTTGTTTTGGGTTTAACGCCATAATTAAGGTTATTTCACTCTAATACATACTATATTCTAAATATATGTGACGTATAAATGTTTCTTTAGCTTCTAAACGCAACAGTCTAATGTATCGTACAAATTAACATTTCCCAAACGTTTGGTGAGAAAGGAACACCAACTGGCCGTGATTCAATTCAATACCAGTCCACGAAGGGGAACGATATATGACAGAACCGGTACTGTAGGTATACTGTATCATAAAAACTCAGCTATACTTCACAAGTATAACAAAATATATATTAGGCCATTTACCATAGTATCTGAGAGTTATTTTTCCATGGGGCAAAAGCTTTATTTCGCAGGTCACTTCTGTTGTCAGTTTGCCGACAGGCTCTTCATTGGTACTTTCTTAGTATTAAAGATGTCAGCTCGACCCCTTCCATAATACCCCCCACCCACACACCCACACTTCCACTTCCCCACATGCAAATAAAAGCAGTTAGATACAATCTCACTTTTTTGTATTTTATACAACTGCAAAATGTTAGACTATATGCTTCTGAAATGTCAACCTCAATCAATGTCTGAGAGGCTTTACTAAACAAAAACAGAGTGTGATATATATATATGGTTTACCGATTTACTTAATTGGCTAAGTATTGCCTTCATAGTGGACAAAAGTATTTGGCAAGGGCATATTGGAGAGATTTGAATGTTCTGGAAACAGCTATAGTTGACACCATTCTACAAAAGTATATATGTGAGATCTTGGTTTTCGGTTAAAGGGGAAGACCACCCAAAAAACGTATTCTATAAATAAGTAAAACTTTTTGTGTGAAATACAATACATTAATTTACATTTTTATAATCTGATCGTAACTCTGGTTATCATTCTTTAAAGAGGATCACAAGTCCCAGTTCAGTCATCAAATCCTGCGCTGCAAAGTTTTCCTGCACTCTGGTTGGTCAGCCAATTTTGAGCTATCCAATGATAGATCAGTTAAGTCTGCTGTACACAGGATTTGATGACTCAACTGGTTCTTGTGATCCTCTTAAATGAATTATAAACAGAGTTACGATCAGATTATGAAAATGGAAATTAATGTATTGTATTATACACAAAAAGTTTTACTTACTAATAGAATATGGTTTTTGGGTGGTCTTCCCCTTTAAATATTATAAATGTTAAATACAGTTTTCCCCTTTTAATTGATACTGACCTTTATCTTTGTCTAATGGAGGTAGAATACTGCTGTCTTTGCACACTTTAAAATACAACTCTTGTTTGACACCTTCAGCTATAGCACCTGGAGGAATAACAATGCTCACACCTGGGCAAGGAAAAAAGTGAAGTTAGTTTAGTTTGATTACAGTTTTACACCATAAATTAAGTATCATTCATTGACGGCTGAAAGAATCCACACCTTAAAAATATAACTCTTGTTTGACACCTCCAGCTATAGGAATTCCTATACTAACACTTGAGAAAGAAAAACAGATGAAGTAAGTTTTGTTTGATTACAGTTTTACACCGTAAATTAAATACCATTCACTGGCCGGGGAAAGAGTCCACATTTTAAAATACAACTCTTGTTTGACACTGTCAGCTATAGGAATTACTATACTAACACCTGTGAAAGAAAAACAGATGAAGTTAGTTTTGTTTGATTACAGTTTTACACCGTAAATTAAATACCATTCATTGGCCGGGGAAAGAGTCCACACTTTAAAAAACAACTCTTGTTTGACACCTCCAGCTTTGGCATATTGAGGAATTGTAATGCTAATACCTGGGCAAGAAAAAAGAAAAGGTCAGTTTTGTTTTTTTTACCTGTCACATTTGTGTAAGTTTTAAATTTAAATTGCTTTAATAAAACAAATACAGTCGTAAATGTACCTGTTTGGGGTGATTCAAGAATTCCACCTGAGTGGTCGAAAACTCCTCTCGCCGTGGCAACAACTGTATGGTTTTCATCAGGAGCTGAGTCATCAAAACTAAAACAACAACAACAACATCAACAAAATGTATTAGTGTTAGTATTTTGTTGTTTTTCTCATTCATAAGGTTATTTCATTTATAACAGGATTGTGCAGAGCTAATGGTCCAATGTCATGGGATTTCAGCCACAAACTGACATATTGTAAATCTTGCCAAGCCAAAGGTGAGCCCAATTTACACCCTTGTCAGTATAGCATATGCCATACAATGACGGTACCTGGATCTAGTTTTATCCGATGAGAGTTGTATCCGCTACACTCCTAATACACCTTTTGGAACGTCTTAAAAGTAGTTTGTTGGGAAATATTAATTTGTTGAATTTACATTAATTTTCAAATAAAATATACAAATTTAAATATGGTAATTGAAAAATGGCTGTGAAGTCTTTAGAGCTAGATTCTTGACCTTGTGATCTGACCTAGAGGTCACATTGGCCAGTAATAGAGGTCAGTGAGGTCAATATGGCTCAGGTCTAGCCTTAACTCGTTAAGCCATACACAAAATCTCCAGACTTAAAGGGCCACAACTCTTGCTATACGGCCCAAACTCATGTACCACATTGGTGAAAGGAACACAAGTTCTACAGCCATACACTCAACCTTCATGCATGTATACACGAAAGCTTCCTTATGCTCATTGTACAGGCATTAACTGTTTACCATGTTTATCCATCAAGATAGGTCGAGGGTGTTTAACAAACAAATTGAACACAATCTTAAGATGCAATACAAATACATCCCTAAACAGATAGTTTTCCTGTTGGCCTTTAACCCAGGAGAACAGGAAGACCCTCCCAAAATTCATAGACACAATTTGACTATATTTAAGCAATCTGCATAAATCTTGAATTGTTCTCGATCCATCCCTGCCTACCCTAGAACTTTATGTGTAAGAAAGTACTTCACACTGTTCCTTGCCTAATTAAGGTGTAAAACTGAGGTTGATTGCTTGTTTGATTGGGGTTTAACATCGTAGGGCATACTCAAGGGTATTTCACTTATATGATGATGAATTGTCCACTTCACACTGTTTTATGCCTCATTAAGGTGGAAAACTGAGAGGAAAGCTCTTAAAAATTACCCCTGTGATTGCCACATCATGTGTCTCACTCATATACCTGATTGTCCACAGTCGGACTCGATCCCATGAACGGTAAATTGGAGTATGATTGGTAAGTGCACATGCTACCTAAGCCATGGCTACGGGTCAGGACACCTGGAAGGAATCCTCTCAAAACCACCCCAGCAAATGCCTGAGACACATCGTGTGACCAACTCATATAGCTGATGGTGGACACACTAACTCAATCCTGTTAATGGTACATCGATTTGCTTGTTTGTTTGATTGGGGTTTAACGTCATACTCAAAGGTATTTCACTTATATGATGACGTGCCAGCCCAATGGGTGAAGGAA
>JARFOD010121936.1:0-14448 GCA_031763545.1 Mopalia muscosa | reverse complement strand
ATTACATCTAAATACATCCACATCTGCGAAACAAAGTCCGGAAAGAAGAAAATTTCTAAACTTTTGCTGAAACATGCTAATTTCTCCAAAATTATTTTAAAAAATTCAAATATTTCTACTTTATTAAAGTCTTTCATTTTATGACATTAAGTATTATTTCTTTATCTTACATGAAATATTATTTTGTGTGTTTTAGCCTTTTGGTATTAATTAATTTTCAAATAAAATATTAACTCATTGACTTAATCATGACGTAATATATTAAATTCGGAATATTTTGTTAGAATGAAACAATTTTATTAAAGAAGTATATCATAAAAAAATTTAAACTTGTAGAACATTCATATTGATTTTGTTTTATTGTGTCTCAGTGGCACTTTGGTAGATGCATTGATGTAGGCATCGCTGTTCATAGATCCCTTCTTTAAAGGTCGTGGACGTGGTTCATTGGCTAGCATGTATAGGCTTCATGGGTCCAGTTCCAAGGGCTATTAGATTAAATCGCTATAAGATGATGTCACGCCATGCAGAATTTTGAATCGGCTATTAACGATTCAACTGGTGTTTTTGGTTTATTTCTATCAACTGCACCCAGTTCTTTTTCTAATGTATTGATTACAGGTTGAAGTTGGCGATTGTTGTTAAGTATTGTGTTAAATATTTAAATCAAGTACAGATAAAACAATTTTGAAATAAAACAGCAAAAATATATCTCATTTTAACAGTATGACGTAAACTTACATTATTTAATACAAATTTTTCCTTGGTCCGTGTGTTAGCCAAAGTTTGCTGGGAGATTGCCTTTGCTTGTCTCCGCTCACTGCCCTTTGTGGGCAAGCTGCCAATTTTTGGCTAATGTAGAGTGGCTTTTGGCAGGCTGGTTTATGCTGTTCATCAATGGAGATGGAATTGCTAGGTGTCGAGCCAGTGCAGTAGACAAGTCTACATGTTACTATCCAATAACTTACAGAAGCACTCTCCGTACTCTACAGAGGCTCATTTTGCTAGAGCCAATTCTTTTCCATTCTAATATTTTGTTATTAATGGAATTGTGACAAAAACAAACAAAAAACTTAACTAATTCCCATTAATATATGGATATTATGTACATTTATAAAAATGAGTCACATTGTCATCTTGTAGGTAGTTAATGCAGAGAAAGAACACTTTGCTTTGCTCCTGGAATTGAATTAAATTCTTTGGCTACAAGCACAGTAACACTTTAAGCACTCTAATCAACTGAGCTACAGAGCTTTTATGGAATCATTAAAAGACATTGAATTCTATATTAAACAATCAACCATTCATACAACTGGGAGTAGGTTGGTAACAAATGTATCTTTTGTATTTACATTTTTAGATTTCAAAAATTCAAATTTCACTGACAAAGGGCTTCTGTCTATTCCAGGATGTTGATCTCCTATGAAATAAACAACCAAAACTCATGGAGTTGAGTTATTTTTTGCATCCTGTTTTTGTATTTTGTCATTACCTGTTTAACAGTAAAGATAAGAAGTTCCCCCCGACACAATTGGGCTGGCAAATGGCCAAATAAATGTAGTTATTCTAATAACTTAACCATTTTTATACTTCAAGACATTGGTAAAGCCAACGGCAAAATTAAGAATGTGTGTACATCTTCTTAGATTCATTTTCTGATCAGAAACATTCAAAATTTGATGGTTAAGAGATTTGTTTTCGTGTAATGGTTTGACTCTTCTTTAATGGTTGATGGAGGTCCCTTGTGTGCTTGTTAAAAGCTATTGACAACAAGGCCAGTCTTGTGTAAAGTGTTTACAGCATGGCAATGAGAAGCTAAAGCCATTATAGCTATTCTAACAAAAGAAAAACCACTGCTTGAGATTATCGGCTACTTTAATATACAGTTTTGTACAGTTACATATTTGCTATTTATCAACAAATCAACAATTTTAAGCAAATGAAGCACTAAAAGCAAGTTCGAATTTAAAGCCCAACAAATTATTTTAGCAATTTTTTCTATTCTTTTTATTATTGCTCATGCAATGGCAATTATCACATTTTTAGACTACCTTAATTAGCCAGTTCATAGCAAGTATTTATATCCTCAGATAAAGATATTATACTGGGGTTTACTACTTTTCATGTGGGAACAACCAAAATTCTCTGTTTACGATGTCCCCAGTAATCTTGAAGCATACACTCAAGCATGATTGCTTCTTTGTTAGTTCAATCTCAGGTAAAGGCTTGTTTGGGGTTGCCGTGGCATGCCGATTAGCATGTGCACTTTCTGAGCCTACTTCGATGTACCATTCACAGGATCAAGTGTGTATATGAGTGAGTCACATGATGTGGCTCCGGCAATCACAGGGGGGGGGGTTACGAGGCTTCCTCACAATTTTCCACCATAATAAGGCAAGGAACCGTGTGAATTGGACAATCCGACATCATATCAGTGAAATACCTTTGAGTACAATGTTTAACCCCAAACAAACACAAATGCAACATGTTTCGATAAAGCAGAGAGAGAAGTGTCATCATTTAAGTGAAATATCCTTGAGTACGACATTAAACAGGGAGCAAATAAAGAAATAAACAAAAATCTCATTTATTTGACCTAGATCTAAATATCTCAGGGTAAAAATTTTCGTTGCATACATTTTCAGTAATTCTGTTTGAAGCAACTCTTTGAGCTGTATTGTGATTATTTTAGTGATTATTTTATGTTTGTTTGGGATACAGCCCATTAAGTTTCTGATGACTGATTTGTTTGTTTGGGCATATTTTATCAGGAACTATTTTGCGTCGGTTGACAGTCTCCTGTGACTGTATTATGCTGTTAAAACCATTCTAGACTCATAATGAACACTCCCTTGACAAGCTGACACAGTCTTGACTGAAGTAAATGGCTTTCTGCAGGGTTATGTGGTCTCTGTATGAAAGGGTATCAAGAAACTGTGGCATGGTTTATAAGGCACAAGAGTAAAGCTTGATCCTAGGTAACTGGTTGTGGACTAAAAATTTGATGTGTTGTGGTTAAAGGTACTTTGTTTTGTTGTATATGCTTGCTGGCCGCAGACCCACAAGCATTAATAAAAACTTATTTTCATCTAATGAAACATGTCTTCAAAACATATTTCCATCAAATTAATTGTTGTTTTTGTTTTTTATATTTTATTTAGCGATAAAAATGGATTTATCTAATGCAATTGATTGGTCAGAAGCTTGTTGACGTATGTGTATGAGGAAAAAATTGTTGGCTACTTCACAACTCTTGGCTTAAAAATCTTAATTGCGTGGTATCTATTAATTGAAACATATTATTTTGTTATAATTGAACACAATTAGATTAATTCATTACCACATCAGGCCAAAAACTTAACAGGTGTTCCTTTTTAATGATAGCATGTACGCTTATAAATCCTACTTCCATAAACCCTTTACGAGTTTGAGCTGCCTGTGGACCTTCAAGTACATGAGTGAGTAACATGATGTGGATCCAACAATATTCTTTTTTTTTTCAATTCCTCTCGGTTTTCTACCATAGCAAGGAACTGTATGAAGTTAAAAATCTGTTGTTATATAAGTGAACTAACATTGATAACAACAATAAACCCCCAACCAACCAAGCTATAAAACAAACAAGAAACAAAACTCTAGGGAGCCAAGCAGCATCCTCTTTCTCTACTATAGAAATGTATAATTCAGGCAGCTCATGAATTCATCTAAGACAGAGGATAATATAACTAATTACCACAGCATGTTCACATCAGTTGTGATTAAAAATCAATGGCTCTCTAGTATCCCGTTACATCTTCATGCATGAGTGATTTCAACAATAAGTAGAGCCTCAACAATAGATATCTTTGACTCAGTCATGTACAAATTTCCAGTACATAACCCTTTTATTGGGATACCATTCTGCCAAGAACATCGAACACATATCATCATTCCAGACTGATGCAATATTTTTTAAGATCGTTTGCAATCTACTTGGAGCCCATGGCCTTGGCTAAGTGGTAGCTTGTGTGCTTCCTAATCTGAACCTGCTTCGATAAACCGTTCACCGGATCGAGTCCGCCTGTCAACCATCAGGTATATGAGCGAGTCATATGTTGTGGTTCCGTCAATCGCAGTGGTGGTTTTTATGAGGTTTTCTCTCGGTTTTCCACTGTAATAAGTCTAGGTGCAGTGAGAAGTTGACAATCCGACGTCATATAAGTGAAATACCCTTGAGTATGATGTTAACCCCCAATCAGTCAATCATTCCAAACTGATGCAATATTCTTAAAGATTGTTTGCAATCTTTTAGGAGAAATTTTCTCAAGGTTTTTAATGGGGATTCATTATGAAACCAATCCATTCAGGGTTGTAACTGTTATCCTGATAGCAGACAGCACAGGATTGAGTCTGTTGACCATCAGGTATATGAGAGAGTCACATGTTGTGGCTCCGGAAATCGAGGAGGGTGGTTTTTACGAAGTTTTCCACTGTAATAAGGCAAGGTGCAGTGTGAAGTAGACAATCCGTCGTCATAAGGGAAATACCCTTGAGTACAACATAAAACCCCAATCAAACCAACCATATTTGGGCAAGGAACATTGTAAAGTGAACAACCCATCATTGTATAAATACCCTTGGGTAAGACGTTACACCCCAATCAAACAAATCAACAAGCAGACCTGTTCTTTCTTCAAACAAAGCACTTCTGTTGTTTTTCACATGACTGATCTCTGTTGCCACTCTTACAGAAATGAAAAAAAAAAAAATCATCCACTATAAAAGAAAACAAAATCTCACGATTTTTCCCAGAGAAAACATTGCAGGTATGTTCTCTTGTGAACTGCATGGCCTTGAGAAAATTGACCAGTTTCCAGTCAGACTGATCAATATTCACCTGTATCTGTAACATAGACGTCTTATCACATTACCTGCTCATTGTTTCTGGCTGAATGCTTGTGGCTCAGAGCTTGACTGTGCCATAGAGACCCCCAGCCTGCCTCACAAGGAGACTCAGTCTTTGCTTGTGTGCATTTTACAATGTTTTCTCATACTATTTTATTATTATTATTTTTTTTGAAAGAGTAACCCATGGGTTTGAGAATGATGTTAAACACTCATCTAAAACAAAGAACTTACTGTGTCTGCTATATGATAAAAATGTGCTTATGACCAACCATTAAGTTTTTCCTTTTTTGGTAAAAACTGTAAAGAAAATTTAAAATACCAACCGTTCCTTTTCGTTGCCATAGACAAATTTGTTTTTTACTTGATCTACATGAATGGTCAAAATATTTGGATTTTTTTTCGGTCACCCTCTTTGAGTTACACAAATTCTGTTATTTAAACTAAATATAGATTATAAATAAATGTATTTGTTTTCTTTATTTCCACCATACACAAAAAGGCTTTAGATCAACAATAGAATTGTTAATATATATAATATATTTTTAGTCACAATATAGTTTGGTCCATAATTTTCAATATAAAAAAAATCTAATATTTCTTTAATACCATCTACCTTATACATTACAGCTACAGCTGATCTCATAGATAAGGGATGAACTTGAAGCTGTCGTGTAAATGATATAACCATAACTATGTCTTTAAACCTAAATGAAATCAATCCATACATTCTTGCATCATTTACAATGGACGTTTGCAACCCAGTTGAATAGTCATATTTCCAGAAAATTGATCTTTGACTAAATCACTAATTACCTGTGTTCATAAGCTTGATGTCTTATCAAGTTACCTGTTTATTGATTATGGTTTCAGACTGATATGCTCTTATGATCGGCTGTCCTTTGTACTTAGTATAATGGTCCGGTAGGCTGCCTCCAGGTGTGTTATGACATCAATACCTTACCTGGTTTTTATCGGCCCATCCATCATGTTAAAGATAACGTGAATTTTTAGCTCTGGATTAGGGTTAATACTAACCCTGACCCTTATACCAGCTCTAAAGCCCAACACAAAACCTAACCCTAAACTGACCCTGAAATTAATGTCCTATCTTACATGATGCACTGATCAATTTATCTTTCTGTGATAGTCCTGTGAAGCTGTCAGACGGTGCTACCGGCCTTCTAGTGCTACATGAGGCAAGGTATACATCAAAATGGATTGCCCTTTGGCTAAGGGTAGTTTGTTTGACAGTAGCAATTCTGTCTTTACTTAGCACTGGAGGAAGATTAACTTTCCAATTTTATCAAAACACATTCCATTTTATGGTTGTGCTAGTGTATTGTTAGAAAAGAACCGCTATCATACAAGTGAAATACCCTAAACTAAAGCATGGTGTAAAACACCAATCAATCAATTTTTGTGTGATTATGTTAGAAGAAATATCTGTTTTCATAATACGTTTTTTTAATCTTGTATTATTTCTAAGGGAAGAATTAATTATTTAAAATTAAATAAATGAGTTTCCTTTTACAAGAAATCTTCTAACCCATTGAGCTATCATCTTTATATTTATTTAAAACACTTGGTTCCTGAACATGTAGAGTTGTGTCCTTTCAAATTTACAAGCGTTCTGTTAAAACAAGCAGTGTATTGATTATTTTACTGTCAGTACTTGGACTAAAATCGTCCATTGTTTTATCAAGCCTGACTCACGACATGGCTCTCTATTGTCGCCATGAGCAGATGAGTGACATGTCAAGGAGTTCCGACATGACTCGTCGCGTCCTAGAAGGGCTTTTGTCAAGTCTACAAACAGGTGTTGTGTTGAACTACAAAGCACTGTTGGCATTGTGTGCACTAAACAAAAAGCAGTTACTCCAAAGGACCTAAGCCAGATATCAATCCAATATACTTCAATCACCAATAGTTGAAGTTTGCCCGTCAACCATCAGGTATATGAATGAGTCCTACAATGTGCGCCTCCAGTAATTGCAGGGGTGCTTTTGACAAGGTTTGCTGTCAGTTTTCCATCATATTTCGGCAGGGAACAGTGTGAATTGGATGATCCATCAGCATACAAGTGAAATACACTTGAATTATATGTTAAACCCCAAACAAACAAATCAATCACCGATGTGCTTACTAATCCTGCCTCGATGTACTGTTCACCGGATCAAGTCAGCCTATCGACCATCATGTATATGAGTGAGTCACATGTTGTGGTTCATGCTGGTGGGGTTTTTTTTACAAAATTTCCTCCTGCTTTTCCATTCAATAAGGCAAGATGACGTGTGGAGGGGACAATCTGTCATCATATAAGTGAAATACCCTTCAGTAGGATGTTAAACCCCAATCAAACAAACAAACAATCTTTGCACTGGATGAACTTTGATTTGCATTTTTAAGTGTGCTCCTCCTGGAAAGAAAACCAGACTGTCCCAAATAAAATTAACAAATAAAAATACAACATTGCCTGAACCTAGTTTGCTCAACATAAACAGCTAACAAACAGAGACAAATTACATACACATTTATGACATTGTTTCATTTAAAACTTGGTTTGCACTTGTCATGTCTGAAGTAAACATTAATATGAAAGTCTGTTCTGTTTTATATACGTGTTGATTCCTATTCTTGTATCAACCAATACGAAGTTTAAATATAGAGATGGTCTGGTGTTTAAAAGCAAAGTGTGTGTCTTATTTCTTTACTAAAGTAATCTGTTTAATATAAGATCATGGGACCCGACACCACTATCCTGCAATCTTGCCTTCATAACATAGTAGAGATTTAATTATATGAATTTCAAGTTGAAAACTTATGCTGCAGCCTGTTTAACAAAGCGATATTGGCCTATGCAAAATGTAATTAACATGACGACTAGTACTACTGAAAACATCATAGTTCGTTCAACGTAAGCTAAATCGCTTTGTGAAACAGGCCCAAGGAATTCTAGGTATTTTCTTGAGTTTCCTAATCATAATAATTATAAACTTTATTAACAGAGGGTATTAAGTACATGTCGAACTCAGTCAGCAAAATACACACAGAAAGTTATATACTGAGCTTTGCTGTAACACAGATATACAAAATTGTGTGAAAATACTCTTTAAAAAGCACACTTCCTATAAGGAAAGGTTTTTCTGTGTATTGTTGGCACCCTAAACCTATTCCTTTACTACAAGAGCTTTCTTTCTAAAGGGACATTTTGTTGATTCCCTTTTATTGTTTAAAAGCATTTTCAGCTGTGGAATCCTAGTGTCTAGAAGGGGATGAAATGTTTTACTGTTATTCCTGAAATTTAATCCTACCATTTCCTCTCATTCTCCATTACATGTAATTTATTTCGTTTTATTTTTACCTTGTCTAATGGTACCTTCGTTTCTGTTGCCCTTCACGTGCCAAAACTGTTAGTGGCGTGAAGACCATTAAGCTAAGATGCTGACATAATTATCCCCGTACTTGGACAACCGCAGGCTATATTTTACAGAAAATAAACCCCTCAATTGTGAAAGCATTTCCAATGATGAACTCCTCACTGAATGGGATTGGTGAGAGACACCATATAATAGCCCGTGTTGACAGACATAGATCTTTCTCACCTAATAGGGCAAGCTTTATTGATAGGATTTTTAAAGTATGTTCGTGAAATTCCGAGGTTGTGTCAGTGGTTTTATGGGCAAGGGTATTGATCTAAAGTCTCTCTGAACTGCAGCCCTTTTCTCAGCTACATGTACTCTGACATCCTACGATTGCCAGTTGTAAATCCATGGACTCGGTTTCCGGATTAATCTGAATGAAGTCTATCTTATTACGTTAAAACTGACTTTCTTCAGTGACATATACTCCCATATCTTTAGGCCCCGATAAATTGAATCTTGTTTTCCACGAAAACCAAGGTATATGTTTCTTGAATGCTCTTTTTGTAGCCTATCATGTTACTTCACTCAGGTTATACTGTGCATTTCATTTTACATTTCTCTAAGTGGGAGCGTCAAGAGTATATCAAGTAACATTCAAGGAAAATTAACTTTCCAATATTATGGAAACGCTTTACGTCTTGGATGTGCTTGTTTCAATTATTGTTAGAACACACTATTTTCAAATAAGTGAAATACGTTTGAACACATTTCAGTTTGTATTGGTTTTAATGTGTTTATGCTATGATTTAAATTGTAACTGTCAATGTTTTTTTTTAAGGATTTGTAATGAAAAGTTCGGACAGCAGGGATTGGTAGAATTACATTTTTATGGAAGTTTTCTTTCTGAAGGCAAATTTTCTTGCTTACATTAATGTGTCAAAAGCTTTTTCTGTTGTGGAATCCTAGTGTCTAGAAGGGGACAAAATGTTTTGCTTTTATTCCTGGAATTTAATCCTACCATTTCCTCTCATTCTCCATTACATGTAATGTATTTCGTTTTATTTTGACCTTGTCTAATGTTAGCTTCGTTTCTGTTGCCTTTCACGTGCCGAAACTGTTAGTGGCGTGAAGACCATTAAGCTAAGATGCTGACATAATTATCCCCGTACTTGGACAACCGCAGGCTATATTTTACAGAAAATAAACCCCTCAATTGTGAAAGCATTTCCAATGATGAACTCCTCACTGAATGGGATTGGTGAGAGACACCATATAATAGCCCGTGTTGACAGACATAGATCTTTCTCACCTAATAGGGCAAGCTTTATTGATAGGATTTTTAAAGTATGTTCGTGAAATTCTGAGGTTGTGTCAGTGGTTTTATAGGTAAGGGTATTGATCCAAAGTCTCTCTGAACGGCAGCCCTTTTCTCAGCTACATGTGCTCTGACATCCTACGATTGCCAGTTGTAAATCCATGGAATCGGTTTCCTGATTAATCTGAATGAAGTCTGTCTTATTACGTTAAAGTTTTCTTTTCTTCAGTTATGTAAACCTGTATCTTCAACCTTAATGAAATGGTACTTGTCATTCTGGAGTTTTTTGTATGTTCTTATTTTATTATTGTTATACGCCTGTCAGGCTGTATTATGTATTCACGCTAACAGGCACATGGTTACACAGTTTCAGATCAATATTTTCATTAAACTTTATCCAATTTTTATTGAACTTGGTTACTAGCTACTATTCATTAGGACTAATGTCAAGGTCAATGCTAAGGGTAATCCGTACAGAATTTATCTCCGTACTGCAATCTGCTCGGTAAATACGTTTCTGCTCAATATCTGGGTAAAATGTTTTCAGATTTTTGTCAAGCATACTCAAAAAACTGACCTAGGAAGACAGAGATAAGGTTTGTAAGTGGGTAAAACCATGCAAAATTAATGACTGTACTGCAAACTGATTGGTTGACTCATTTTCACTTAATAAATTGCTTTAATGTATAGAAAAAAAATTCCTAATGAAGAAAATATATACTTTTCTATACCTATTACTCTTTTTAAAAGTTTTGGCCATATTACTTTACAAATGCAATTTTGTTTACATTTTCTACTAGGATATTACGTTTAAATAGATCCACAAGTGAAAAACAAATTCCGGAGGCAAAGAATTAAACTTAAAGATATAACTTAAAGACATAGGTTAATCTTGATGATAACATTTTGGCATATTAGGTACTGTATGTACTGCAATCTGATTGGCCAATTCATTTCTGCTTAATATCTTGCGTAAATGTTTTCCAATTTTTTGTCAAACATTGTCTGTAGCTGCATCCTCAGTGTAAACTTTGTCAACTGATGCTGATTATATTGACCAAATAATATATGTCTTAATAAAAATAAAAAAACAGTTTTGTACTATTGGTTGCCCTTTTTTATGCAGGCAGTTTTCTTACCAAATACAGAAATCCCAAAGTTATCATATAATTAAAACACCATTGACTCTGACATAAGACACAAAATCATTTAAGTGGATGGATGAAGTTCTTTGCACCTGAATCATGGCCGCATATAAGTCGAAATCCACTTGTCAGTTGTACAGCATGCAAGGTATAAAAGTTTATTGATTACAGATGCTTAATCAGTTTCTCACAACTCACGGGACTAGCATACTCCATGCCCTTAACATTTGAATTGGTTTGTTACAATTTCCATCTTAACTCTGCGAGCTCTGATTCAAGGATGTTGTGTTAAGTATGAGTGGGTGGCAGGAAGGCTCTGATTCCCAAGGGCCCCTTTAGCTAAAGGGCGATAAGAAATTGACATTTTCACACATGTTGCTATTGTGTTTTACACAATCTTACTGCTGTTTGTTGCCAGTCGTATCTCTCTTCATCCCATTTTATAACCATCAAGTACCATCTGGCTTTTCAACCCACACTGCAACATTCTTTTCAATAATGTCCTTCTCAGGAAGTCATGTGGCAGAGCTCTACTTTTGGCCACAGTTACCAAAACATTTAGCTGCTTATAATGTGTCATATTGGCCAACATAAAATGGTACAATTTTTTTACTTAAGAATATATGAATTTGTTAGTATCTTTTAAAAATGAAGTTGTCCTCTGGCTAAGGACAGTTTGTTTGCAGAGTAGCAACACTGTCTGTACTTAGCACTGGAGGAAAATGAACTTTCCAACATTATTGAAACACTTCACATCTTGGTCGTGCTAGTGTCAATTATTTTCGGAATACACAGCTGTCATATAAGTGGAATACCATTAAAAGGGAACACCTGTAAAGTTTTTTGCCTGTTGTGGTCATTTGGGGTAATGAATAAAGGTAATTGTGCTAAATTATAACGAACAGTTATGTTTCAATTAATAGATATCACGCAATTCAGATTTTCCTGTCAAGTGTTGTAATGTAGCCGTATGTGCTTTAAACAATGACTTCTTCCCCATATGCGTACATCATCAAGCTTCTGACCAATCAAATGCGTTGGTTTTTTTCACCGTTTTAAATCGATTTTTATCGATAAATTAAATATAAAAAACAAAAACAACATTTCGCTTGATGGAAACATGTTTTTAAGACTTGTTTCATCGGATAAAAATAAGTTATTATTAATGCTTGTGGACATTTAAGCAGGGTATAAAACACAAATCAATCAATCAATTTAAAAAAACCATTGCAATGATCTACAGATTAATGACAGCATGAAATGCGTATTTATACAGCTGTAATTTGCTTGGCAACCACACGATTTTCAGTAATTTACCAAATATCATTACAATCAAAAGAATTCTGGTTTATGACAAAGTGGTCTAGACGCCAGTCTTGGAGGTAAGGCGGAGTTAATTTAATCTATTGAAATCCTCTAATTAACTGGGGTGCCATCTTATTAGTGAAATAAATATAATGATTAAAAAAAAAAAAAATTAAAAACAAATAAATCCAATGTGTTGAACCTAAATGCCCACTGGTTTAGGGTAGTACTTTTGGAAGGACATTAGAGTTTCAAAACTGCACATCACCTCCCATAATGGTAGGCATCTTATGCGATAAATAGATTTAAGAACGACATTAAACACCAATCAATCAATCAAGCCGACACAGCTTTATATCCTCCGTAGACAAATGATAACATATCTACAGGGGTTTGGACACTAATTTGATTTGGAGACTGGTACAAGTTGAGATACTGCAGAGGCGGGCCAGTACCTTGTATGGATGCCATCTTCTGGGTTAATTAAATTACAATGTTTCTGTGCAGAAAGTAGGACTGTACAGTAGTGCTCTAAATCAATTCCGGGAATGCGGGCATTATTACTTTAAAGTTCTGTCTTCAACAATTCTTCAATTCCCGGGAATTAAAAGGAATTCATGTCAGATGTAACTCATTTGACCACATGTCTAATTGTTTCACTATCGGGGATTAGAATTGAGTGATTCTTTCCAGATCCCTAGTGAAGTTGTGCGTTTGTATTTTGTTGTGGTCAAAGTGATGGAATTATAAGGAATAAGGAGGCTTTGGTCATGGTTCAATTGTTTGCTAACTGTTCCTCCTTTCACATATGATGTATTATATGAAATTATAATATTTTGCCATGTTTGTCACTTTATTACTTCACCGGTATTGTTTTTTTTTTTTTTTATTTAACCCTTTGGGGCACACTCTGGCTAAGGGCAGTTTGTTTGGAGTGTAATAACGCTGTCTTTACTTAGCACTGCAAGAAGATAAACATTCAAACTTCATTAAAACACCTCACATATTATGGTTGTGCTAGTGTCAATTATTGTAGGAATACACTGCTGTCATATAAGTGAATTATCCTTAAGCACAGGGTAAAACACCAACCCTTTGGAAGTAAATATGGCGTAAAACCTTGTCCACTTGAGCTAATTTTGCTGCCTATAGCCTAGAACATTTCTAAAATATCAACAACAAAACTCACATGTTTCGGTTTGGATTTTTTTGTTTTCTGCAGAAATCACTTCTGTGAAGCCAGACTATATGGCTCCTGGCGAGATGGTTGAGACGAATTATTGTCAATGACGTTTTTCAGAAATGTTTTTTAGTATTTTTTTTTTCAATTGTGAGAACTATCAAAAACTATTTATTAAAGTACAAGCCTTGAATTATGAATAAAGATGCTGACATGATTTCAAATGAAGCAGGGTCTGGTACAATGGAACCTTTCTTCTGATGTTTGTATAACACAGAACAACAAAAAAACACAGCATAAACTGAAAAAAGAATATTTGGAAGAGATTGATCTCTTTATATTTGTAGATTTCATTGAGTTTGTTAGTGTATTGGATCTTATTTTTGAATAAAGATGGGGGCATGATTTTAAATGTAGCAGCGTGTGTTACAATGGAACCTTTCTTTTGATGTTTGTATAGCACGGAACAAAAAAACACAGCCCATAAAAAAATATCTCATAAAAAAAAGAATATTTGGAAGACACTTGAGGTCTTTATATTTGTCCATTTCATTGAGTTTGTTAGTGTATTGGATCAGACAGTCTATTCAGTTTCCGCCTCACTTCAAAGTTTAAACTAACACTAACAATAAATCAGCTTAGTGAAATATTGGCCCAAGGTTCGTACTACATCTATCAAAATATATAAACAACATTGTTCCCAACTTTTGCGTTGCTGAATGATAGACTAAACGTGAATATTTTCAAATGGAACTTGATTGTTCAGTGGAAAATCAACGGTAGGTTGGAAGATAGACAAATATTTCTTAACTTAAACGAATACATACTTACATGGAGCTTCAAAACAGATATTCTTTGCATCATAATCTCGACTTTATTTGTTTGTTTGTTTGATTGGTGTTTAACATCGTACTCAAGGTTATTTCACTTATATGGCGAAGCATTGTCCACTTCATTCTGTACACAGCCTTATTACGGTGGAAAACTGGGAGGAAACCTCGTAAAAACCACCCCTGCAATTTGCCGGAGCCACAACATGTGACTCGCTCATATCTCGACTTGTAAACATAAAACAGTGCTATAATATGTGTAAATTGAGTAAGGTGACTACTCCAAAGAAGGTCGAAAAATTCATATTGACTCAATATTTCGGTTGATGATGGTTTGATAATAAACCTAAATATTGAGTCAATATGAATTTTTCATCTTTCTTTGGAGTAGTCACCTTACTCTATTATGTTAAGCTTGTCAGTG
>JARFOD010121925.1:0-14448 GCA_031763545.1 Mopalia muscosa | reverse complement strand
GTCTACTTCACACAGCCTTGTTACGGTGAAAAACCGGGAGGAAAACCACCCCCGCGATTGCCCCACCCCACCTTCCTATACCTGAAGGTCGACAGGCGGATTCGATCCGGTGAACGGTAAATCGAAGTAGGTTCAGTTTAGGGAGAGCACTCTCTATTCCTGAGCCACGGGACCAGTCAAAGAGAAAAACCTACGTCAATTACGACACGTTGAATTCCGATTCCTAAGATTTCAATCCAGTGCAAAATGTCTTATTATTGACCAATCATGTTCTTCAGATATCATGTTCACGACAGTCTATATCGAATTATCACCGTGTAATGGTCAACAACTCTTCTCTTTTCCTAAATACTTTCAAATTCATTAGGTTTCACAAAAACTCATAATAATGCATCATATTTTCAAGCTTGATGATTCATAGGTGCTCTATTCTCCAGAATGCTAAATGTAAAAAAAAAAAAATTAAAAAAAGATTCTGTTGTAAAGCAGTGTCCGGTCCCAATACACGTTAGTCTATTTCCTAGCTTAATATTTATCGTTTATAATATATTTAATACGCTATGAAATAGACTAATGTGTATTGGAACCTGCCACTGCTTTACAACAGAACATTTTCAGGTGATGTGCTAGTCACCTTCTTTAAAGCAGAACGAGCTCACGGGAGTTGACTGGACGCGGTTAGAATGATTTCAAAGTGTTCCAGCAGTAGCGTGTTACTACTATTCAACGGCATGTTTTGCTTAATGCCACAATACGACGGGTTTTTCCACCAATCAGAACATTACAATTTGACAAACGGGAAAACAACACTATTCCCTAGCCTTATCGTTTCACTTTTGTATTCCCTTTAGCAAAACTTTTTTAAAAAGCTTTCAGCAAATACATCCAAGAGCGAGCCTCAGTTTTCGTCGTTCCGATATCTAATTCCATACAAGAGATAGACCAGCCTAATGCGCGGCGAGATAAAACTATTATCGGAGAAATTATTAGATACTAGGGACGAACATTCAGGCTTTTGACAGTTAATATTTGTGGAAAGCAAGTTTTTACAAGACAAAACGATTGTTTGTTTGATTGGGATTTTAAGTCATACTCGATGGTATTTCACTTACAAGACGACGGATCGTCCACTTCATTCTGACTATAATAACAGAAAAAAGATAAACCTTGTAAAAACAAACAACAAAAAAACACAATTGTTAAGAGCCACATAGTGCAACTCCCTCATATACCGGAGGGTCGATAGACGAACTCGATCCCTTGAACGGTAGGTACATCAAAGTAGGATTAGTAAGCGCACTCGCTTACCAACAAGGTACGGCCCCTAAAAACCTTTAGCAAATCTTTGTCAAATCTGCTATAAGCGATAACATATTGTGTAAGCAAGTCTTTCGGGCAACGGTAATTAAGACATGATGTTTCCTTTATAACTATTGGCCTGTTTGCAAGTCGACAGCAGAGGGTTTGCCTTTTTCGTGGACCAATTCATCCACAATTCCCGTCATTTCATTAGACGAGCTGTTAACCCATTCTATGCACATGGTTTGTCCAACAAATAAAAATACCTATATAATTTCCTTACATTTATCGTCCATAAGTCTATAATGTAGAGTTAAACGTTTACAATACAGAAAAGCAAATGATGTCAGAAATTTTCAACTAGATAAAACGGGTTCCAACCCAACCACTCTAAAAGAAGGCTACGCGAATGTATTTTAATAGCAATTCAGAATGGGAAATCTGGTAAATGACGTAAATATACATAAGGTATTGGGGGTTACGTGGTCACACTGGAAATATAATTCATGGTTAAGTGTTGTAGAGTAGCGAAACTTTGCATGCCGATAACTGGGCTGTACAATTTTTTTTCAAAACTACAGTGATATTTTTAATCAGACGAAAACCAGCATTTTATCTATACTCAAAGTTTACAAAAGTATATTTTCTTAAGTTGACGAATGTGCATTTGTGTTGAAGTTCTTATGTTCAAATTACAAACAGGCCTGAATATTGGTCACAGACATGGCAATACCCCAGAGGCCAATTGCCGTCAACACTAGTTGTCATGATCATTCAGAAAATATTCCTTTAAATTGTTTGATAGGGAATAAACACCGTACTTATTTCACTCATATTGTAATGTATAACCACCCTCAACCTCACGGAAACAGAGACAAAAACAGGATAGTCACAAGCCGCAATACATAGACTTATAGTCATCACAGATATACACTTCTTGTCGTTCTCTTATACACATTGCCCACAATTAGAGTCTTCATCCACATGCAATAAAAATTTAAAAGCGAACCGATCATAGCAAAGACTACCACCATTTCTAAAAGTGAAGTCACTGAAATATCTACTGTCCCATTACACATGTGTGAATTTTCTTGTATTTGTGCCCCAGAAATGATTTGGTGACAGAAAACCCTATTTCAATATCCATCCTGAATTCCTGATGTTGTTGGGGATGTTGAAACAGGTTCTGTTCGCAAACCAAATCATAACCCATGGATGCAAGGTATGTCCTTACACGGACTGAAGTGAGCACTTGTAGTCCTTTAAGACATAGAAATAAAGTATGTATTAGTTTTAGAAAATAAAGACAACTTTATTGATTCCCTCCCGCCCCATATTAGCATAATATAATAACAATAATTCTTATTTGTATATGAATCTAACAGAATGCACAGTTCCAATGGTTCTTTGATTACAATTAAAACAATTAAAGTCATCCTGATAGATACTCACAAAGGTTGTCTTATAATACGATAAAAACCTGCTAGCACAGTAATATGTACATCACAGACACTGCTGCTCTCTCCACATGAAATAAAATTACACACCATTATAATTAGGATAAAAGCCAGAACCTCTCAACTGGAGGTTTCCCCTGGTTCTAGTTCCCCATCCTCTATCGGGGACTTCTCAACTGTTCCATTTCCCTTGACATTCTCAGACACAGTATCAGTTTCTTTGCAATTACTATCCACAACAGACCCAGTATGCTCAGTTTGTGCAGAACCATTTTCTGCAGGGCCACTTTTGGGCTCTGGTTTATGGGATTCACCCTGATTGGGATTTGGACAGATGTCTGGCACAGGGTCAGGTTGTATGGGTAACACTGATGTTGGTTCTGTCACAGACTGAGACACCCCACCTGTTTTAACAGTGTCAGAATTCACTATAATAGAACTTTCACCAGAGCTAGGATCGTCTGGTTTAACAGCTACCTCAGAAGGCTTTGCTGGAAGTACAAAGGACTCTTCTGCTTTTGACTTATCGTCGATTGAAGGCGCATTACTTTTATCATGCATTGGTTGTGCTCGTTCAGGTTCTTCAGGAGGCACAGATGAGGGCGCATTGGCAATACCAGTGTCTGACAAATGCTCAGGATTTCCTTCATTTTCCTGAGGTTTACACTCATCCACTGCCTTAGGTTCAACATTTGAGCTGTCTGACTGAGCATTGAGATCAATTTGTGTGCGATCAACCAGAGGTGGATCTGCATTCTTTTCAGCAACAGATGTGTCAGATATTGTATTGTCTTTCTCATGTTCACTGCTACCTTTTTCTATATTGTCATCCATATCTACGCTTTCATCCATGTTAACACTTGTGTCCATATTTACACTATCTTCCATATTAACACTATCGTCCATGTTTACATTATCTTCAGCCATGTTTATACTACTATCAATCAAACTATCATCTGTATTTTCTCTGTTCACTGTCTGACCTTCACCTTGTGAAGGATCTAGGTTACTCCATCTACTTTTCCTTCTGCCATCTTTGTCCCTGGTTGCCCTCTCCATTGGTTTTTCTTGGTTTTCTCGATCACCATGCCTGTTACGACGACTTCCAATATCTGGTGGTTGTCCAAATTCCGGTTCCTCGTCCATTCTATTATTTCTGCCCTCACGTCTGTTAACTCTCCAATCTGGATTTCCATCATTCTCCCTCCTAAATTCATTTCTTTCAAACCTGTCGAAAGATCCTCTGTCTCTACCATGGTCTAAATCCCTATCAACTCCAGGCGGTCCATCTAAAGGTCCCCATCTATCGGAAATAACTCCTCTGTCATCAGGTCCATTGCCATGAGGAGGAAGAAATCTCCTTCGCTCTCGATCACCAAACCTATCAAATTCTGGTCGATCAAACGGTCGGTTGGGGCCATCGAAGGGCGGCCGCATCCGGTCATCCATGGGGGGACCAAAACCAGGTCTTGGTCCACCTTGCTGGTGAATTTGAAACCGCTGATGAGGAGCCAGCATACGTGCCCCAGGAAAGCCAGGTCTGAGACCTAACAGAGATTGGCCAGTATTCCTTGGGCTTCCAAATCTATTGCCCATAAGAGGCTGAGGACCACCCATTTCAACAAGACCCTGCGGTCGTAGAGGGCTTCCTACACTACCAGGTCCAAATGGCCTTAATCCTAATGGGCCACTTAGGAATCTGGCATGAGGTCCATTCATGTCTGGATGTTCTGGCTGCATCAAGCGTTGTCCTAACAATGGTCTGGGTGAGTTTGGATTCATTGGACTATTGAGGTGATTGAATAATGGTGGTGCACCTCCGCGTGGCTGGGGGAGACGGTTACCTATTGGAGGGGTCGGCAAAAGTTTCTGATCATGCGATAATGGAATACGGTTTTCTACTAAAGGTTGTCCAAATGAATTTGGGTTAGGAAAACGATTTTCCCCATCCCTGCCAGGCTGCTTACTTGGCCAGTCATTTGAGATAACTTTGGTCACTGTTGCCTGTCCCTCATCTTGCTCTGGAGTTGAGTCTCCATCACCTAAAGGTCTGCCACTGTTGAATTCTGGAGGTGGGAGTCTGAAATTAGGAGGCGGGACTTGTGGAGGAGGCACGTTTGGATTATAACCATGGGGTGTATTAAAAGCAGCATGAAAAACACCTGGTCTTGGGCTATTAAATCCAGGTCTAACAAGTTGGGGTCTAGCTTGATTCACAGAGGTTGGAGCCCCTGAACTGGACATGATATTCTGGATGGCAGCATTGAGCTGTGAGCCAGCTGACGTTGGTGTTGGCTGATTTGGAATGGACATCAAAGGTATAGGGATGCTTGTATTTACCTAAAACACACAATATTAAACATAAGATTAATATTCAATAATTGCAACATAATTTTGAGGAATTTGTAATTTTTGTCTCTTAAGTCACTGATAATTCCTGTTCTTCTAGTCAGTGATTTGCCAACATGTTACTTTTTGTAAACACTGAAAATAATGAACTGGAGACAACGGTGTTAAACATCCCTTGATAATTACAAACAGAAAAAAATATTGAAATTACCTGAGGCATCCTCTGTTGAGTGAGACCCATGATCGGATGCATTCCAACTTGTCCAGGTAGACTAGCAAGGGTCTGGCCAGGCATAGGAATTAACATTGGATTCAACATTCCCACAGGAGGCCCAGGTTGAAGGACACCCATGGCATTTCCAGGCATTCCTAAAGAAAAAACAAAACATGAGAACAAAACTGAAATATTAAAAAAAAAAAAAAATTATCTCTCTCTTTTCACAGTTACATAAACATTTTACTTAGTTGTTCTTGAAACCCCAAAACTTAACAAACATTAAGGATTGGTTTATAATGTAGGCTTTTAATTTCATTTCATACTTGAGAATATTTCACTTAATATAATGCATTGTTCACTCTTTAATCTGTCTCTCGTAAATACAGTGGAAAACTTTAGAGGAATTTGTAAAATCCACCATGTCATTGACGATGAGGCCCCCTTGGAGACTGGTACCTGTGAGGGGTACATTGACAGAGGATCAGTAGTTTGACAATGAGTCATGGACTCATGGTCCCGGTATCTGCTTTTACATACAGGTCTATTAATATTATTAGAACTCCTCACATTCAGGCATCTACAATATTGAATAAGGGACCATGTCAACCTCAGTTCAAAATGCTAAATAAATTTTCTCAATTGTCCTTGGTGTATCATATACATGCTGTTACACATTTAAATGAAAGGTGTGAATTCTTTTTACCTGGCATTGGAGGTGGAAACGGTGGCTGTCCTGGTGGCATAGCAGGGGGGCCTCCTGGAGGGAGGTTCATTTGAGCTGGATGAGGTTCCATTAGGGGACCTGCTTGTTTGTTATCTACAGCATTTTCTGTCTGCTGAGCTGCAGCTGCTAATTCTGGAATACAAATGGGCAAATACAGAACACACAAAACCTACTAACATTACTTGATTTATAAATTTACACACCTATCATATATTTCTGAATTGGTGTTTGTTTGCTTTTAGGTTTTATATAGTTTAGGTTATTTTACTCACATCGCAACCTGACTGATTAATAGGTGAAAGAATGTTTGTTTGAGGTTTAATGTCGTACTCAAGGGTATTTCACGGATTGTCCACTTCACACTGTACCTAGCCTTATTACGGTGGAAAACCTGGAGGAAACGTTGTAAAAACCACCCCAGTGATTTTGAGTTCACACAGATGGACATTGCTAGACCTAAACCAGCCTATCACACAGACCCTTCGTGTCATTGGGCCTGATCATACAGCCATAATTAAATCAGCTTATCCAAAAAAGTGGCTAAAAAGCCAGTTTGGGCAGGATCAACTTACTCAGGCTGCTATAAACTGTAGCAGGTACATAAGAACACCGATTTGTTTAACCATGATATAATTGTTCTGGACTTTTTACTAATGTAACACCCTACCTTTTAGATGATCAGGCAACGTATCTTCATCTAACATTCCACCATCTATAAGGAGTGACAGATCCTTAGGAAGTTTGTCCCAGTGAATGTAGGTAACTCCAAGATCGACAAACCATTCATCTTTAAAACCAAGGTCCTTCAATCCCTTGCCAGGAGCCCAAGCAATCTGAGAAAGAATACAAAGTTTGTTCAGAGTTTAACAAATAATTCTGATTAATTCATGATGGTAACATAACACTGAGAAAGGGTTTGTTTGTCTTTGGACATCTTTAAGCTAATTTTACTCATATGACCACATGCCTGTCCAATCGATGAAGGAAACCACCCTAGACACATCTGGCAACAAACATGACAATCACAGGCCACAATACAAAGATCCCACAAACACCTCAGTTTATATCTCACCAGGAAGCTTCCTCCCTTGCTTTCCAATTTGTAGTAACACCAAAACTTTTATTAATAACAAGCAATTACCAATACAACAAAAGCATCTATTTTATTGTATGTGACTATCAGGCATTGGTTGTTTGATTAGTTTGAGCTTTTAAATTATGCTTAAAAAGGAAAGAAAAAGAAAACTGAGTGACCAATACTAGTTTGTTTGATTGGGGTTTAATGCGGTACTTAAGGTTACTTCACTCATATCAAGGCATTCCAGCCGAAAGTGTGAAGGAAACCACCCTCGATAACACCCCGCCATCACATGACACATGAGCTCAGAAAAAACCAGGGTAACAGGAAGCACCTTCCGACCACGCATGGAAAACAAATTAAACAGAGCACATAGTTTTAATGCCTATAGACAATTTACTAGATCATATGACAATGGTAAAATACATAAGAAATTGATGACCTCCAAGTTTTGAATGTGTGTAAGACCAAAGAGACTGAATTATCTCCCTTGTAAAATAACTGGGTTTATTTTTATTAACTTCATCCTCTCCAAATGAACTCTACTTGAAATTAATCAGATTTTTTAATAACAGAATTGCAAACTGAGAGAAGACAATAATTATGTACTTGAAAGAAAGTTTGTTTGTTTGTTTGTTTAATTGGGGCTTAAAGTTGTACTCATACCAGTATTCAAACCCTTTTTAGTATTGTTTTTCTAAATTTCAGTTGAATTCCTATGTTAGTCTTACAAAATTGACCATGAGCAATAGAAACCAGATTTGTTTTCCCTCTTCAGTTTATTTCACCAATGCAATGGTATACCAACCCAATAGGTAAAGGAAACCATCATCAACTGTTTTTTGGGGGGGTCTAAGGTCATATTCAAGTGTATTTTATTTCTAGGATGACAGATTGTCCCACTTCACACTGTTTCATGCTTAAATATGGTGGAAAACTAAGCGGAAACCTTGTAAAAGACCTCCTTTGCACTGGCCAGAGCCATATGATGCGCGTCCTTCATATAGTGGATGGTTGACAACTTGGATTTAAGTCAGCACGGTTACCACTAAGACATTGTAGCTAACCCACCCACTCTCAACTCCATTGGCCACAAACAAATTGAAAAACATGCACAAGGCACAAAACATGTTATTGGATAGAGAAGTTACAGCACCAAAGCAAATTGGTTAATGACTAGTTTGTGTTTAACATTATGCTCAACTTTTTTGTGTGTGTGTGTGTGTGTTCTTCAACAGTAAGTGTTAAGTAAACACCGAATGACTGAGCCTTGAACATGTTAACCTTTGTCACAGTTCTTTTATTACACTTCTGAACCAACAATGAACAACTTACACCCAGGTCAAACTGCGCTTAGCCAAACAGCTGAACAGACACTGAAATATTGAGGACTCCTAGAAATGTGAAATCAAAAATTATTTAATAAAAATAAAAAAATACATGGGTGACATATGTGTGGCAAACCTTAATAGCACTTCCATTGATCTTCATTCCTTTCATTTTTTCTACAGCCTTAGCAGCATCTTTTCTTCTGTTCATGCAGACAAAAGCACATCCTCTTGGAGGGATCATCTGTGGTAGATTGAGAGTAGGAGATAAAATTTAAAAATCTACAGGATATGTTTATAGTATACTCAAAATATATCACACAGGCACAGGGATATAATATTAATAAACATGCTTAAGCCATAAACAAATAACAGGCTTCTTTTGCAATACCTGCATCAATCATGTATTGTCAATACACGTTTTTATTCACATTTTGGAAAAAGCTTCAAAACATTTGCATTTGCAATTAAAATAAAAGACAGACAACACTAGATTAGTTTATTATTTCTCATGAGCCCCGAGGGCATCCGGGCAACTATGTCTTACAACAAACCAGCACATGAGATTGGGAAATGATTTTAGCACAGTGAAAAATAATTGTAAGTTTTCTACCTAATTTTAATTACTGAAGAGTTACAGTTCACAAGCTTCGCTGTCAACTGTTGTATTACATGAACAAAATAACATTGAAAATACTGAACTCTGGTTAACCAGTTGTATATCTCTACTGAAATCTACATGTCTCCAAGATTTATTGTTTGATGATAAACACACTGTTAAAGAATAGCTTACATAAAGGCTTTACACTCCACTTATAGTAACATAACAATATAATACATTTTGCTCCATTGAAACTTAATATTCCTCCAGCATTAAGTAAAGATATTATGACTTAGTTTGATACACTATCTTTAGACCAAAGGCCTGTCTGCACTTACATTGATGGAGTCCACTGCACCATAATTCTCCAACTCCCGAACAAGCTCCTCTTCTGACGTTAACTTAGCCAAATGACCAATAAACAATGTGGTAGAACATACTAAAAATAAACAGAACAATGAGATTCTTAGCGAAAGCTATTTTAAGGTTTTGGTATGTTGGGGCTATTTACAGCAATATTCAAAATATTTATTTACTATGCCAGATGACAGTTTAAATCACGCCAGCCCACCAATCACACTATCATCAAACATACGGCCATACATACAGTGGAGAGTATTGTAAGTATTGTTTCATTCGCGGCTTACACTATACTGAAAGGATTTAATCCTACTCATGATTAATAGGTAAAGGAAATCAGCCCTGACTCGAGCAGCAAGATACAACTCATTCAACTGTTCAAATCGTAATTACATAAACAGTTTTAGATTTTACACATTTTGCATCATAAAAGTCGCCAACACAGATGTTACTCACCACTAACATGCTTTTCTTTAATTGGAGGTAATCGTTTCTTCCACCTTTCCCTCTCCTTCTCCCTCGTCTTCTCCCGATCACCAGACCTAAAATATGTGTGAAACTGGATTATACTTTTACCACAACAACATCTCTACCTTTTTTACTTGCATTATTTTGATATGGAACTATGTGATAGTAAGTTAAAACAACTTATCGTTAGTTAGATTGAAGAAAACCAAGAAACACTATACCTTGACCTTCGGTGTCTGTCTCTTGACCTCGACCTTTTCCTTCGTTCTCTTGATCTGGATCTTGATCTTCGACGTCTCTTAGGTGATCTGAAACGTATTATTACAACTTCATGAACTTCAAACACTGATCGCTCATCAGCTTTACTTCATCCCAGGTCATATGCTAAACTGTCATATGTGAATTGAGTTCTGATATACAGTAATAGGTTAAACACTAATGCTTCATCTTCCCTAGCCAAGAGTTTTATTCCGAACTACACTGCATTACAACCCTTGGTGAATTGACCGCATATAATGAAATGCTGCTGTGAAGTAATTGCTTGATTTTGTAAGAATTTCTATGCAACCAACCAGGTGTTGGGTTACGACAGTGATAGTCAATGATGAAAGTGGGTGTTGGGTTACGACAGTGATAGTCAATGATGAAAGTGGGTGAAGTGATGTCGATAAAAAGATCTGTTGCATAGGTACCCACCCCTAGACACAAAAGCTGTGTATCTATACCAATATTGCCAAATTGTCAAAACTTGAGTATACCATTCAACTTCAGGGCTTGAAATAGAAAACTAAGAATGGACTGCAATTTTTTCATCCCCTTACAAACAGTAGCAGACCAACTAGTGAATGGAAAGCTACTTTCATATTTAGACTGTTAAATATTGAAATCATAAATCAATGATCAATTAAATGTTATTTTTAAATAACCTGTTTACTGTCAATTCATAAACACAACTAAAGATTTTCATTTCTGTTCATAAATCAGAATATTCTTACATACATGACAAACATGCATTTTGATTTACAATCTTTTTATAATAAAGGCTGGAAAAGGATGGCCTGCTTTTTTATTTTTACCTTTTTGATTTAGCAGTCTGTTTTTAACTTGGGACTGCTTTGACTTAATTTTGGCCTGCTTTTGGCAATTTGCAAGCTGCCATTCCGAGCCCTGCATTCAACATATGTTATCAGTGCTCTAACTTGAAACTTTAATGATTTAATCCACCAAAGGGCATATCTGCAATTCTATCCACATATGATTGATCTGCTAAGGGTTGTTATGCAAAGTAACTTGGTTTGTTTGTTTGGTGTTAAACGTCATACTGAAGGGTTTTTCACTTATATGACGGATTGTTCACTTCACACTGTACACAGCCTTATTACAGTGAAAAACCTGGAGGAAACCTCGTAAAAACCACCCCCGCGATTACCAGAGCCACAACATGTGACTAGCTCATCTACCTGATGGTTGAAGGAAACCACCCTCAACACCATAGTCAACAAAGACAATACATGACAAATACAGGACACAATACAGACACCACAAACACATCGGCTTCCTGTTCCCCTTTAGCACTGAGAGCACTAAGGCGACCACCCGAGTTTAAGTGAGACAAATTTATAAGTTCAGTGTATGTGAATGATCTGTGCCTGAAATAAACTGTTGTGAAAGCAAATGCACAATTGCATGAAAATCAGAGGTTTTGTAGTAAAAGTAGATACATATTCCACAACTGGGTCAATCTGTCGGAGCTAAAATTGGCAAATTGTGTCACTGCCTTGCAATGTATCAAAATGTAGTGTACTATTTAATTTCTATGAGAAATCTGCCATGTTAATTTCTAGATAATAACCACTATTCTTTTTGATTTGATATGTGCCCACCTTGATCGATCTCTGCCTCTATGTGACCGGTCCCTTTGATACTCTTCTTCCTGAACAATAATAACCTCATCCGTCTCCATATTCGGTTGACGATCAGGTCGTGGCGGCTCAACATTTCCGTACTGCATGGGCATCATGGGATGACCAGGCATTCTTCCTTGTTGCATCCCTGGAACCTTTTAACATAATTAAATCTTTCCATGAATCAATTATCCAGCAACAGCAACATTAAATCAAGTTTTCTTGTTTGTTTCTGATATAAAGTTGTAAACAAGGTTGTTTCATTTATATGACGTGTTAGCCCAGTTGGTTTAAGATACCATCATTGATGCTCCAGACAACAAACGATAATGGAGCTTCCATCTGTAGTTTCATATGAAGCTTTAAAATTATATTAGCTGAACACCATACATTTTTGTAACTAGTGATTTGAATAAATTTTGCATTAATATTCAGATATTAAGATGGTCTAGCAGGTCATCGAAATACAAACTCGTATTTGGCTTCCTTCTCAAACATGTCGGTCAGTTTAACTACCTGGTTAATTTGCTGGTCAAACTCCTCCTGTTGCTGTTGTAACAAACGCTTTCTTAGCTGCTCCTGAATGCTTAGTTCATTTTGCAGCTGTTCATTTTTCTGGATGGTTTGAGACATCTGTTGAATGTGTTCCATTAGAGCTGGGTCGGTAAGAAGACGTCGCACAGGTCTAAATAGAAAGAAGCATTTAATCAGAAGCCAGCATGATAAGAAAAATTATATCATAATAACAGTTGATGAATGTATGAAATGTAACCCTGGGAGATGAAACCTCTAAACGAAAACCAGCACAAATAGTATAAACCAGTGGAACTAATTACTTTGACAAGTAGTTTTATAAGTTTGAACAAAGTTATGGGATATTCATACAACAGAAATGTCAATAAATAAATATAAACATACAAGTTTATGCAGAACTTGCTTGTATCATTGATCCTCTCCCAAAGGCATCGTAGATGGTTTGTTTAAGTTTATACCCCTTACCACTCCTTCCCTTCCCGCAAAGACATTGCAGACAGTTTGTTTAAGTTTATTGCCCTTACCCCTCAGCATTGTTATTGGCTCCACGTTCTTCTTTTCTGTCTTCATCCTCATCGCTTTCACCATAATCAAAATCCAACAAATTCTGTAGAAAACAATCGTAAGTGATACAATTTCCAGTATATGTTTGAAATCAAATTTTTTATAAGATAGTGAATATCCTTTAGAAACATTGGTATTTGTTTGATTGGGGTTAAATGCCGTACTTAGTGTCATTTTACTCTTATTCAACATGCCAGCCAAATTGGTGAATAAAAACTCCCTGAGAACTTACAAGAAGACTAGGTAAGGCCACACCAATTTTTTATTCAGATTACAGGCGTGCCAACTTAGGAAAGGAAAAAAAAAAAAAAAGCAGTTTCCATATAGAAAAGAAAAAAAACACAGGTCTTTTTTTTTTTTTATGGTAACTTGTCTAATCTGTTCACTCCCCTTAAGAAGCAGGCTTACACTACAGGGCTAAAGCTAGTGTCAATAACAACTAATGGTTTGTCTCATGGTGCTGCCTCATCATTATGATAGTTTGAGAGAAAACTGTCACAGCTACGGAGTTTTTTAAAAGGATGGTTAACAAATAAACAAAGCTAAGCCTGGAAATTTAGTTATTTGGTATCACTATCGAAAGTTAGCTAGTCCATTACCATGTTAAAATACTATGGAGGCAGGCATTTTAACAATGGTGAATAGAGGTGTATGCTGCTTGACCATTCAGCTAACCACATTGCTGCGCATGGCTGGGTAAGTTTCCATAATTGAAAGACACAAGGCTGGTTACTTAACATTAAAAACGCATATCACCCTGTCTACCATAACAAAGCAGCCATCAATTTTGCATTTCTTTTCTGAAGAACCCTGCGGTCGCTCATTGCGGCACAGACAAATATGTTTGAAGGTGACAACTTTTCAACTTTATTTTGCTTATTTTGTATCTAGTGTCACCCACATTTAAATGCTCACAAATACACACTCGGCCACTAAGCTTATACTTGTTATTTATAATGTCTATCCCTTTAAGCACAAGAGTACCGGTTCAGAGGGATCCTTACCTTGTTGAATGCTGGTTCAGGCGGTTTAAAATCCCCTGTTCTGGTTAGAAGCTGGTTGGTCAAAGTCTGTATCTGGGCTAATAGAGTATTGTCTATAACTGGTCCCTGGTCCTCTGGCTGCTGCATCATCTGGGTCTGCTCTAATAGCTGTTGCTGTAACACCTGCAACTGTTGTAGCTGTTGTTGTTGTTCATCCAAACTCTGCGGCTTTAAGCATGAAAAAGGAGATAATAAATGACCATGAACAAGGGAAGGGTATGTCTATGGTTTCCTAGTACACCAAAAACTCTTGCTCTATAATTGAACAAATTTCTTTAGGAAGGGAATTATTTTTAAGATCAGCTGGTTTTAATAAATGTATTAACCAGTCACTTTTATGGACAATTTTTGAATAACAAAAATTTCATCAGATTTGATTTGTTTCTTTGTTTGATTGGTGTTTAACGTCCTACTCAAGGGTATTTCACTTACATGACGGACAAAAATACAGTTTGTTTGTTTGATTGGTGTTTAACGTCGTACTCAAGGGTATTTCACTTATATGACGACGGACACAAATAC
>JARFOD010121914.1:0-14450 GCA_031763545.1 Mopalia muscosa | reverse complement strand
TGAAGTATTATCCAGGTGTCTGACCTATTAAATGAAGCCACACCCACCCTGTGAAACTGTGTAGAATTGGTTAATTGGCTGAGGGAGTGGCTCTACAACAAAATTATGATTGACATAGGATGCCTTGTCTGTCATGAATTAAACAAAAACAATGTCACGGGATGGGCGGGGTATCACTGTTTCACACTGCTTTGAAGTCGTTCCTTTGAAGTCAACATTGTATCAATTTTAGGCTATTCCACGGCTGGAGAGTAGGGGGTAGCAGGATAGGGGTTCGGAAAAGCATGATGCCTCGTCCTTTTGTCTATCAGTTTGATCTCCCACTGAGGCAATTTAAAACAGTCAGCATAACAAAGGATGTAAATTTCAGAAGCTAAATATAGACATGAGTGCCAATGAGTATCTGGTAGAGTTAAATGTTGGAGATAGGCGTGCATTATTTACACGTTGAAAACGGACTGTCTGTAAAGACAGGAAACATGCAAGCATATTTAGCGTAACCTATTCACGAGAACGATCGTTCACGCAAATTCGTTTCCAGTAACCGAACGAGAGGTTACGGTGGGTTAAAATTCACGCGAACGGTAAATCGGTTATGTAAAATTTTGAAAAAATAAGGCCTGCATTAACTGCACTCCATGTGCCTTGATTTGCCCTGATAATGACCAGATTAACTCTTTGTCTTGATGAAACCACTCCGATAGCTCACCACGTGCTACTGCAACAACGCTATATTATGACAGTCTCGTCTTGTTTTACCCACCTGCGGGGCAAGTACAGCTTGGTCTACTGGTATTAAAGACTTTATTTGTGAATGATATTTTGATTAAAATCGACAGACAATGATTGGTACCAGTTATTACCGTTTATGCAGTATATCATTGTACAACATAGCGTAATTACATTTATATTTACATAAGCTATATACGAGAACGACCATTCGTGCACATTTTTTTCACGTAATCGAACGATAGGTTACATGGGTTTTAATTAATGCGAATGGTAGATCCTTTACGAAAAATTTTGATAAAAAAAAAGGCCTGCCTTTATATCCGAATTATGGACTGGCAGCATATCACATAAAATGATTAAAAAGAGTGGACTTTTAGACTTACTAGAGCCAGGTGTTTTGGTGGCAGATAAAGGATTTTTATAATAGCAGTGGGGTTTATCTGATTATACCACCCAAACCACAGGGTGGTCACACAATGGGTAGACAGCAAGTTGAATTGAGTCCAAGGATTTCAAATCTTCGCATACATGTAGAGAGAGATATATGGAACGCATTAAAAAGTAATAAAAACTTAAGAATAATATAGGGCTGATGTCAATAACAATGTTGAAACAAGCCAACAACTAAGGGAAAGTTATATGTTGTCTAAGTAACTTTCAAGCACCTCTTTTTGAGAACAAATAGTGTCAAAGCAAAATTATTAATATCTCACATGTTCTATGATTTCAAATCCTTCAGGTTCACAACATTTTGAGATTATTCAAAATGTGTATAATAAAATAATAATATTTTTTACTTGTGTAAAATTAGTGGGTGGGTGGGGTTTCTAAGAGGTTTTGAAATTGTCCTCTACATATATAGGGTGACATGAGGGGGCAGGTGAGGGGTGGTAGAGAGCTCACTACAAGTATACATTTTTGTACAAAACAATTCCAAAACCTCTTGAGTTACCCACATCACCTCCTCAAACTATGTAAAAGATAACTAGAAAACCCTTCATTCAATTTCATTCAAAGTTTTTTTTGTCTGATAAAATATAATTGTGCTACATTTGACAATTAAAATAAACAAATGGATACTTAATTTTCAAGTTTACTGTCTTTTATTATTATTTTGATTGAATCAATTTTTGTTGTTAAATATAGGACTTCGTCATACATTGGTAAATACTATGTTATGTCTATGTATATTTCATCGATCTGCACTTTCACTCAGCTATTGATTTTCTCATCAACAAGATGAAAATACTACACTGTTTACAATCCAAGAATTGATATTTACCAATACAATACAAATGTTATATTTATTATGTAATTAGCAGTGGATTAATTCTTAAACACTAATGGTTTTCTTTATGGTGTTTAACCAATGGGTGTTGTTGCCATACACAACACATAAGTGACTTAAAAAAACACCAGTGCTGATATAAATGGTAATATTTCACCGAATTGATAATTGTGACAATATCATTAATATAATTTCCCTTCTAATTATATAATAAATATTCCATATTTAGTAAGATCAGATAATAAAACTGAAGTCCAAATAGGTGCATATACTCAATTTATCCCATACTTCGTCCATTGATAGTGTCCATTGAAACTTGATAGTGCAAAAAACATGAGGGGCATAACTGAGAGGCCAGCTTTAGGCCCTATTGGGTAATAAAACTTTCATTCATACAATCATCCAATCAAGTCTGAAGTTCAATCTGCATGTCTATAGCGTCCTTGACTCGTTAGTGACTATTGTTTTGTCCCACTGACTGGTAATTTTTGTTCACGAAATGTATTCACGCAATTCTTTAACTTTTATGCTGTCAATATTATGTTCATCGTCATTCGCTACAGTTGCCATTTTTAATAAATTCATAACAATTCCTCCGCCAGTGTGTCGACTGACTTTTTGAAAAATGCAAAAGTATGGTATGCAACAGACCATCTTCATAGGACGTATGCAAACACATGAAATCCATTAGTATACCTTGGTATCCATGGCCATTCTTTTCAAAACTTAAGAAAAATTTCACTAAATAATTCATTTCTGTGTTATAAGTAGGTTTGTTTGTTTGTTTGATTGGTGTTTAACGTCGTACTCAAGGGTATCTCACTTATATGACAACGGACACAATTACAGAACATCACAAACAAATCAGCTTCCTGTTACCCTTTAACTCGGCGAACACCAGGGCAACAGAAAGCAGCCTCTTTTTTCGCCTCTTACGATCAACCGAGGAAGCCGAGGCCGTATTCTGCAGGGCCATGGCCCACCCGCTCCCTCAAAGGGAGTTATAAGTAGGAGAATATTAAATATTCTTCCACTTATAACACAGAAATGAATTCCTGCTTTGATTTATTTACTTTCCCTACAGTTGTGTTCATCATGAAAACAAGTATGCATTATGGTACCAAACTGATTCAATTGAGTTATATTTATTTTGATTACATACACAAAGTGGGCAGTATCCATAAATTTTTGTTTATGGCTATAAATATTGGCTGTATAAAAAGTAGCTAGGTTTGATCTGTAACTGAAGCGGAACTTACCAGATTGTGGACCGTTGTTGTTTGGGAATGGTGGCCTGGTCATAGAAGTTGGTAGTTGAGGACTACCATTTGGTGGTTGTCGATTTGTGTGTTGCCCCTGGAAATTTTCCGCTGGTCTCATGCCCCCTTGGGGTGGCATGGGCCCTCTGTTAGGCATTGGCTGATCATGTCTGTTCATGCCTGAGCGATAACCATGACCAAAACTAGGGCCACCACTAATTGTCACTGGAGGTCCTATTGAGGGTCCATCCTTACGAATTCTTTTATCTGGTCTGGCTGAACTGGGTTCGTTGGGCCTTTTTAGAGTATTCCCAGTTCTACCAAGCTGTACTGGGATAACATTTGCAGGATTAGCAACTTGAACCATTTTATTCTGTGCCTTTCTTTCAGTGTTCATCGTGGGTACAGGTTTCCCGCGCATTTTATTCAAACTGATTGTTTTGCTTTGTTTAGCTGAAATCTGTTTGTCTAACGGTTTCTTTTTATTATTATTAGAAGAACTTTTACTTACTGGGACCTGTTCATTTCTGATGGGTTTCTTACTATCATTAGTACGAGTTAATTTAGTGGTTGATGATCTGCCAGCCGGAGATTTAGATTTATGTGTTCTTGTTGAGTTGGGTGGATCAAAATGCTTCGAGCCCGATGCCCCGGAGCTGTGTGATTTGGAAGTATCTCTAGAACCTGAAGATCTACGCGAGAACTCTGGGTCATTCCTCTTTTGGGGTGATCTATGCTCTAAGCTTTTGAAGGATCCTCTTCTTTCATCCTCTGATTTATTGCTCTTGTATTCTTTACCTTTCTGTTTATCCTTTTCTTTGTCAGAAGGGGTTGTTTTTTCATTACCATATTTCTTATTTGTGTCCTTTGTTGAGTGTTTTGAGTCCGCATTCTTCTGTGATGATTGATTTGTCTTCATTTCTTTATTCTTTCTATTTTCTTTTGCCGTTTTGTTGCCCTTCTGTTCTTTTTTGGTTTTACTGGACTTTTCATTGTCTTTTTCTTTCTTTCTTCCTTCACTTATTATTTCTTGAACAAGATCCTCTGTTGAAATTTGTACTGAAGTATAAAATATTAGTACATTTAATTAACAGGAAAAATTTTCAATTAGCCAAAGCAAAAAAACAAAACAAAAAACAAGTGAATACTTTACATTTTTGTTTTCTTTAAATGAAAACACTGTTAATTCAAGTGGTGTTTGGTCTCCAGCTAAAGATTTGAACTGTTCAGAGTTATAAACAGGCAATGAATTACTTCTATACTGGCTAAAGGTCATCTGGTGCATGTATCTTGATTTAGACTTTCTTAATTCTATTGCAATACATTCTGGTAATGACATGTACAGAACCAATATGCAGGTCTTTATGGTTGCAAAAACAAAAAATTCTGTAGGTGTTTGTTTGGGGTTTTATGATGAACTCAACATTATTTAACGCATATGGCAGCATGACAGCCTTATGATTAAATGAATACTCACGGTATATACAAGATCAAATATATAAATTACAAAAAATGAAAGTTATCTCTGTGAGTTTATCTAATTTTTAGAACATTAGATGATTCAGCAATTTTGATTAATCAACAACCTTGTGACTGTGTGTTTAACAGACTATTTCTTCATTGCATTAACAAACTGTTTCTTCATTGCATTAACAGGCTGTTCTTGACTTACCTGTCCCTGTTGTGGTTGGAACTTTGGCAAGAATTGTCAATTTGAGGATATTGTCTCCTATTCTGGTCTGGTAGTTCTTACTGCTGGTCACTATCTCATCTGCTTCTTCAGGTGAGGAGAACTCCAACATAGCATAACTGTAATCAAATCCAAATGTTAACAAAGAACATACAACACATAAATAAATAAAAATCCAGACAATAATTAAACTACATGTATAGCAAGTCTTGATAAGGATGTTTGATTTGCGAAGGTAGATTGGTAACATGTTGTTTTTTTATAGCGCAACAGATCACTCTTTCTGAAAGTTTATCATTGTCAAATTTACACATGATTCTTCTCTGTAGTTCAGTCACTTGTTGTATACATTGCCTATATCCACAAAATACCCACCAGCCAAAAGTGAGAGCAAAGAGTTCAATGGCGGTTGAACTTATAGAAAATAAATGAAAAATTGGAGCAGATCCATATTTTCATTATACTTATAAATGTGGTCACTTACTTTATTGAGCTTCATATAAAACCAAATAAACATGTACAGTTCCAACATTTTTAAAATCATTTGATCAAGAAGATTGAAAGGACCAAGTTTATACACCAGCCAAACTAAAACATCAATCTCGATTCCTATATTTAAAACCTATAGCTATTTCATTAACTATTGACTACAATTGTAAGTACCTGTCTATACTTGTCATATTGTGTTTACTTCGGTAAATTAATAGAGAATAGGAAACAATATGAGTTGTGCTCAGTGTTTTCTCGAACAATCCAAATATAATTGTATGTAAAAAAATATAAAGATAAATTATTGTTTTCCAAGCTAGCTTTCTGGAACAGATTGTAACATACACTATTTAGCATAGGGCCAAACACAGTTTAACAAACATTAGCAGTTATTGAAGAAGAATGTAATGTACAGTGTAAAGAGCATAAAGCCAGCATGAAGCCCAGAAATATTTTGACAAACTATTGCAATAAACAAGTAAGATAAAAGAAACTGTATTAAACATGTGATCAAATCTTGGACATATAGTGTAATACTACTGATCAGGAGCACATATGGAGGATTGAGTTTAGAACCACTAGCCAACAATGGCCCAATCCATCTGAAAATAGTGTCTTTAGGGATCACACTTTCCTCCAGTACAGAGCATTTCTCAATTCTGTAATTCTTTTGTGAGATGTCTAAAGATCCATGGCACAGGATAACCTAAATATGTTTGATGGTTGAGATATCTTAGCACTTCGTAATGGAATCCAGGGATATTGTTGTTTGCTAAACGCTAAGTTCTGTGCCCCTATATGGCTGCAATGTGTTCACAATGTTTACACCTCACTGGAAAGTGTCAGCATTTTGATGATGATCATTCAAGGTAGATTGCTTTTTTGCATCAAGTCCAGAAGTAGAAAAGGAAATGATGAACTATGTTAGGGACAATAGTGAGGAGTTCCTATGGCAGCAATACATATCCTCATTCAGCTCAATTTGAACGGAAGTTACAGAGTAAAGAGAGGAGTTGTAGTGTTGATACAGGAAGGCATATTGATAACTTCTTCATGATCATTCATTGTGTTTCACAGCCTCACAGCTCCTTTTTCTTGAAAGCTGTCCCATTTCTAGTTTCCCTCCTTTACTGGTAGAGACTTTTTAATGCAGATTTAATACTGTTAATAACCGCCAAGATCAAACTAACATGTACATGTAAATATAGATAACATTTAGACAACAGCACATAGATTAAATTGCATGATATGATATAGGAATAAATACAGTTTTAACGGTACAAACCAAAAGTCTATAAACAGAGAATGCTTTCATCATGCTGGGAACACAAAGCTGTATTAAAATGGTTATATTACCAATTGAACAATATAACAATACATTCTAGTAAGACATTTTTATCTCACTCAATGATGTCTTGTAAATACATTTCAGGAAATACATATTAACATTGCATTTAATAACTAAACAAATTTGGTGTGACAAACAAGAATTCATATATCACTAACAGGAATTCATAGATAAAAGAGATCTGGTCACTGGAAATAAGGAAATGAAAAACTTTTACATTTAACAAGCTGCAAAAGTAAGTTTACTTAATGTATATGGTATATCTTGAAATATGTTACACTGTCAAAAACTTGAGTTACTCTGTCATATCTAGATTTCTAACACTGTTCTAAACCATTCTTCAAAGAAATGGCTAAAGTTGCTGTACTCTCAAGAATGTCTACATGGTCTTGCAATATGGACACAGTTACTTCATCCTTTGGAAAGAAAACTTGTACAATGATCGGTTGTACTGCTTGTCTAGAAGTTGAATTATGACCATCATTCGACAATATAGTAGTCCTTACACCATGGATGGATCATGTTGCTGTCATTATGGTTGGATTGTTGCCATATTCCTATCCAGTTATAACACCATGGATGCATAGTGTTACTTTAGCCAGGTTCTTATATCACGGATGGATAGTACTGTGTTCCTTGTAGTTATATTGTAACCATTTTTCATGAAAAGCCAAGTCCTTATACCATGAATGGATTGTTTCATATGCCTTGTAATTCCATTAGAAGATTGAGTCATTTGCCTTGTGACAATTATCCATCTGAAGTCAAATCCTTATTCTATGGACAGATTATGGCATGTGCCTTGTAGGTGCAGTTGAATTGTGACCATGATTGATCTTAAGCTCTTTTAATACCATTTATGGCTTGTAATGCTCACATTGAAGAAAGGTTAGTCTCAGAAGAACAGGTCTACCCTGACATTCTCCAGTCATGTCCTTAGTCTTTTATACTAAAATGAAACATTTTTCACACCAAATTTTCCATTTTCAAGTTTTCGAACATGTGATCTTTGTTGTGATTTCTCAGGTGAAGAAATGAGATCCTTTACTTTAAAGTTGTTATACCCTACATAACAAGCGGAAGAACTTCAGAGTTCTTCTAGGTATGCAAAATATAAACAAAGCAGTAACTTGTCCAGACTTAAACCTTCTGAGAGAGAACCCCAAAAGTGAAAACCTACTATCTGCTTCATCACATGGAGTGATTCTTGTCCTCGTGGATAGTTTCTCAAAACAACACATACCATGGCGGCAATTTCACTTCCTTGCAAAGTCAAAAGTAACACAATTTTTGCAGTTTGTTTGATTGGGGTTTAACCACATACTCAAGGATATTTCACTGAGATGATCTTGGATTTTTCACTTCACACTGTTCCTTGCCTTATTACAGTGGAATATCGATAGGAAACCTCGTAAAAAAAACCAACCCACCGATTGCCAGAACCACATCTTGTGACTCAGTACCTGATGGTCGACAGATGGACTCAATCCCATGAACGGTAAATTGAGAGTGTTATGAGATACACTTAACCACTTAACATCTATTAAATAGACACTGGTATCTATCAGCCTCTTGGACTCTCTGGCTTCTTGCACCCTTGTGTTTTATGACCTGCTGCCCAAGGCTTCTGTTCGCTTAAGGGTAACTTTAAATAATGCTGTGTTGACATATGCAGATTGTTCCAAAAACAACCGTTTTTCGTTCAACCTATTTAATGTTCACCTGTAAGTTTATATCATACAACAGAATGAAACTGTGCATCAGAATTCAAATAGATAACTTGCCCTCAATCTTGAATAACTGCAGTATATGTAGACAAATTTAACTGTTTTCACAAAATTATCATTAAATACCAGGAGCATAGTCCAGAAACTACCTTCATAGTTTACATAAACTTAACAAAACAATATTTTTTGGTTGATTAGAAATATTTCGCTTATTTCATATGATTGCAAACAAATGAGCTTAATTCAGGCAGTAAATGCAATTAATACATACATGTATACAGAAGCAAGAAAAAATAATTACCATAAACACATTATTCATATTACATCAATATAACATATAAACAAGGGAAACCCACTCTTGAATCATAATCATTATAACCAATACCATAGTATAGCCTGAACAGGTACAAGCCCTATAAAACCATGAGAAGTAGTGATTGAAGTACAAATTCCCAGTATGGAATTCTCTATCTCTCCATTTTTATGTACAAATATGCATCAACAGATTTTTAAAACAAACCAAGATTGACTATTCTAACTTGAATTCTGTGTCGACATTACCCATGGGAGACACCGTCACTGTTTCTCGGCAAATGAACACTGTCCGCAGTCGGATAGAGAGCTCGTAACATTTCTTCTCGCGTGAAGTCCGGCACGTTGTTTACAAACACACATCTGGAGTCAAAAATACCTGAAAAACATTGTTAAAATCTAGTACTTTTTAATAGTTGAACAATGATCAGAGACATGGCCTGGGATCCAGCCGGATTCGATTTAGTAAATATACATATAATTTAGATGCAAACCTGGGAAAATAGCATGAAAATATTACAGTATTTGGAAAATTAAATAAGAAAACAATCCCAATTTGCATTTATTTAATTTAATCTGTAAGCAAAAACATATTAGCTATGTAACAGACAACAGCTTAAACTTTCTTCCAAATATATTTTTGGTGCTCGGTTATCACCTTCATTACTGTTTAATGTAGGTTTTTCAGAAAAAAGTCCTCTTGATACAGTTGCTTGAAAGACGATCAGCTGCCAACACCAGGTTAAATCCCTAACACCGGTTTAGAGATAAACCTTAAACATGGCAATTTAATAGCGCTTCGAGCTACCAGCCTCTAGTGAATTGAAAGCTTGTTTCATTGGTGTTCAACTATATACTCAATAGTATTTAGTATTACAGTTTGTTTGTTATATGACGACGGATTGTCCACTTCACACAGCCTTATTACGGTGCAAAACCGTGAGGAAACCGCGTAAAACCCACCCCCGCGATTGCCGGAGCCACAACATGTGACTCGCTCATATACCTGATGGTCGAAAGGTGGACTCGAACCCGTGAACGGTAAATCACAGCATGTTCGGTTCAGGAAATGCACTCGCTACCACCGGGGTTTGCAGCCAACCAAGATCCAGGTAGTAAATGCAGAATAGAAGACTAGAGATTCAACACGATGTGGCCCTCTGCCTAAGGGTAGTTTGTTTGAAGAGTAGCAATGCTGTTTTTACTTAGCACTGGAGGAAAATTAGGTTTCCAACATTATGGAAATGCTTCACATCTCGGTTGTGATAGTGCCAATTAATGTTTGAATACACCGCTGTCTCTAGTGCTTTTGAGCAACTGGCCAGTGCTGAGCTAAAAAAAAAGTTGAAAGACCACCCGATTTTACAGACAACTTTGATGATTGATGTACTATTCACAATGACATTGGCAAGTCTTTCAACCAATCAGTCTATCAGAAGTGGATCTTCATATGGTTTGCTCATGTTTTGTCAACTTACATAAACCAGAATCATGCAAATGTCTTCTAGAATTTTCTGGAAAATTACCATTGATCATGACTACATATATATTTTTATTTTAGAGATACATTGTTAATTATGAATCAAATTTAGAGAAGCACTGGAGCTGTCCCCTCATCAAGCCAAACTTTAGCTAAACCCAGTTGGCTTAGAGAGTAGCAATGCTGTCTTTATTTAGCACTAGAAGAGGATTGACTTACCAATTCTTCTAGTTTTTGGTGTTTATCACTATACCGGTACTTAGGTAATTTTACTCATATGATGGTGGCGGAAGGAAACTACAATCGATGCCACTGGCATCATAAAAAGACCACACCAGAAAAATACAGGACTTAACACAGACATTGGCTTAATTTTGCCCTGTAAGCTCAGAGCACCAGGTAGCCCCCTGCACTGGCATCAAATAAAGAGAAGACCGGAGAAATACAGGTCTTTACACAAAGACATCACAATAAAAATTCATCAACAAACAGATCACGTTCATTTTCCCCTTACATCAGAGAGCACCAGGGCAACAGGAAGCCCCCCTTCACTGGCATCAAATAAAAAGACTGGAGAAATACAGGGGTTTACACAAAGACATCACAATAAAAATTCATCAACAAACAGATCACCTTCATTTTCCCCTTACATCAGAGAGCAACAGGAAGCCCCCCTGCACTGGCATCAAATAAAAAGACTGGAGAAATACAGAGTTTACACAAAGACATCACAATAAAAATTCAGCAACAAAAAGATCAGCTCCATTTTTCCCCTTAGCTCGGTGAGCACCAGGGCAACAGGAAGCTCCCTCTGCACCACCCACTTGAGGGTCAATGTGAATACATTGTGCAGCCTGTCTGAACAGGCATATTTAAAAGAAAAACAAACTTGGAGCTCACAATTGACAGGGTCACATGATTTATTTTTTTGTGCAGATATGATTCCTAACAACATGACATAATGAAAGTTTCGAATGTAGGCACTAGTAAAATGCAGCAGCATATTGTTTGTTTATATTCTTATATACATTGAGGCATAGCACAGGATGTAAAAATGTAATGAATTAAAAATAATTTGATAAAAGATGATGTGTGACTAAACTATGTAATGATTATCCCCTTGTTTTGTTGAAGTTCAGAAACAGATAGATGGAAATTATCATAATATAAAAGAGTGTTCAAACTTTTCGTAGACAACAATTTTGAAACATTCAGTAGAAGAAAATTATCTTAAGTTTTGCTTTCACCCATTAAGACCACTTAAGACTTAATAAATTTTGCTGAAATCTGTAGATAAAGATACAAATATCAGGTTGTAACAAACCCTATTTAATAGTAACAAATCTTTTTATAATTATTCTCATTATTAAAACGTATCATACAAGCTTTACCATTTTTGTAAAAATTTACAAGCCCTTTATTGGCATGTCTGAAAATATAATTTAATGTACATGTACACAAATTATAATAAAAATCTAAAACTGTCTTAATGCAGGAAAATATGCCATTCATGGAATATTATTTGTGGCAGTACAAACAATTAATATAAAGGAAAACACCTAATTTTCAGAAAAAGTTTTAAGATATGAACAGAGGTTATTTTTAAATATATGTGCTTCCAAAAGACATGGATAGAATTATCAAATGGGCTTGGAAAACAATATTTTGGTTAGCAAACATGATTGGCATGAGGGAACATTTTTCAAGTTGTCCCGTTCAATGGCTCAATTGAAATGTTATAAGTTTAATTAAAAATAATTGCCCTAAAGATTCATTTACGCTTTGATTTGACAATAATAAGGTATGTTCCTAACGTGACAATATTTTAATTCTAATCTTTCTTTCATAGAACAATTTACCTACATTCATTAAAATCGGTAAACAAACTATGATGTACCTCTTTTTATAAGATATAAGCATTTTTTAACTAGATATGCCATTTTTTGAGATGCTGCTTCCTATCTGTTGTTATAAATTTTTGGGTGGTGTTGGAGTAGCCCTCTTCTTATTCTTTGGTTTGGTGATCGTTTTGTGCTGTGGCATGGTATGGAACTGAATTTGTCTGGGTATTTGTTGAAGCTGATGGGATTGAAATGATCCTGACTGGGCTGCTGTCAGTTGGAGAATCTGCTGAGTGGTTAGGGTGTTTGCTTGACCTGTCTTACCCAGGGGTAAACTCGTTATCGTCTGTCCACCCAAACTCTGACCTGTTAAAACAGCTGCAACAAACATGTAAATGGTATTAGAAGGAGAAAATTACATGAGTATCCAACTAAAATATACATAATTTTATTTTTATACACACTATTTTATAATAGCCGTCGGAGAAAACACATACTTCACAAAGTTAATATACCAATGGTTTGTTTGATTGGGTTTAACGGAGTACTCAAGGATATTTAACTTATATGACATAGGATTGTCCAATACCTACTCTGCCATTGTTAAATATTATTGACAGTTTCTAGAATCCCCTTGTCTGACTTCCTAATATACTGTAGTTTTATTGTTTGACAACTGAAACATGTGGATGATCAAACACGTACATCAGAGGAGGATCAGTAGTCTGACGGGCTTACCACTGCCTTGTATGTGAAATTAAACAATGTTAGATAATGGGTGATCTTGGACCTTATCTCTTCATGTTGTAATCAAATTGCACTTTTTGATATACATGTACCTGTGCTAACAGGGATAGGCGACGATGTGGTGGTGACCCCTGACCCTTGACCTCCTGAACCGGTGGTCTGCTGTAAATGAGCCTGTAACCTTTGTTGTTGTTGTAAGTTAAGAAGCTGGATAGATTGTTGGCCAGGAATCTAAAATTTCAAAATAGTGATAAGAAGATTGAGTATCCAAACTCTTACTTTGTCAGACATAACAAGACAGATAATTTATAACTGTATTAAAGCAAGTATGGAAGTCCAGGCTATTATTTCAGTCAAGTGTTTAATAATCACAATCTTAAATATTGAAGATTAACAGAATCTGTGATTTAGGGAATTCCACATATGACATACAGGTAGTGTACTCCAAAAGTAAACAAACAACAATAAAAATAGTATATGAACCTTATTTTTAACATAGTGATGGTTTTTTTTATGTGTAAAAATGAGAAGTCCTCACTGAAATATAAAATGATACATAGAGAAATTACCTGTAAAGGTTTGTTTGTTTTTGTACCCTGGGGAATAACTCTTATATGATGACAGATTGTCCATTTCACAATGTTTCCCAGTTACATATGGGCTGAGAGGAAAATCACCCACATGATTGCTGGATCCACATCGTGTGACTTCCTCATCATATACATGGACCTCGTGGCGTGCACAGATTTGAACCATTAAGTGGTACACAGAAGTAAGAATACTAGACCAACACGCTAACCACTAAACCAAGATCACCTGAGTTACCTGTCAGACTTCTGTGACCTATAATGTGCATATAATTATCATTGATTAGTTACCTGTAACAAGGGCAGACCTGTATGACCTCTGACAGTTGTTTTCAGGTGAGGCATGAATTGTGTCAGATTACCAGTCACACTGATAGGTAACTGTAACATACTGTGTGGAGCACCTGCTATCACAGAGCTAGCATTTGTTAACACACCTGAAAAACAATAGATAAGTTATTGTAATAAAATGTTCAAAATGAATTTGAATACAAAGGAAACAAGAGATCCATGAATGGATCTTGACGCCTACACTTGTTAAGATAGTTTGAGGAAAAAGGTCTAAGAGGGGAAAGATTCACGATTCGATTTTCCGTCTTGTGCCTAAGCCAGTATAGGACGAGTTGTGTTTACTAGGTATATTAAAAAGTGAGACAGACATTACATGTATCAAAACCAAAACCTGCAAAACTAGTCCATGAAAGGAAGCTATTAACAAAACATAAATATGATTGGAGCTGAGATATAGTGATAGCAAGAAATAGCAATATGCATAGAACTGCAAAAGACAGACAAATGGATAAAAAAAGAATGAATAAATGGATCAAAACTAAAATGAGACCAGCACAGCTACAATGTACACCTTATGAGGAAGCTAAATCCAAAATATGAACTTGATTGGAATGGAGGTATCCAAGATTAGCCGATAACAAAAATGTGTAAATTAGCAA
>JARFOD010121903.1:0-14452 GCA_031763545.1 Mopalia muscosa | reverse complement strand
AATTAGGAACACTTTATACTATGATCCACACAATAATCGGAACAGGCCAATGAGAAGAAACTGAAGGATAACAGGAACAGGAGCTGGTTACCGGAACACTGGCTCAAGTCGGAGAGTACATCTAGGCAGGGAACAGGAAAAAATGCGCAAAGAACAGAATAAAGAATTGAATCCGGAAACACAAGGTAGATTCCAGGTGAATGCACTTTCTTGGAGTAACTGAGTAATCACCGTACCACCACTATGTTATAACATAGGCCGCAATATTTTTGTGTATCACTATCTCAGCTGACTTTTACAGGCTTCCATAGAAAATCTGACCTGAACCAAAATGACAGAATTTCTCTATTTCCTGTAATTCAATAAGGTGCTCTTCTTTTTCTGATCAGACATACTACATGTGGGTTTTTGTGATTCTCTTCTGGTTCATGCTGGTTGGCTCATGACTAATTTATTTACTGTACATTAGATGGTCTTTCTTATGTCTCGCACCCTGGTGACTGTCTTCCATGGCGAACGTGTACGTTTGTTCAGGAACGGTTTCTCTGGTAGTTTGGCTTCTCTCTGAATTCACTTCTCTGTCACGTCAGGGTCACCAAATTTGTTACCCATGGGCGGGTTAGGATACATGTATCTCAAGACAGAAGGTTAATAAATTGAAGGAAGAACGCCAAAGGGATTCTGAAAACATTATTTATTTGTCTTGGTTATAACACACCCACAGCTTGGCGTGATGGCGAAGTGCGGAAAGAACAGTCCTTTTTTTTAATCATACTTTGATATTAATATTTAACAATAAAAACAAGATCACATGACTCATATCTGACTCCATTCTTTTTTTCTGTTATAGTGTATTTTCTCTTTACTCTTAGAAACAACTATTACAAAACTGACTCAATATTGATCTTGTATTCTCAAAGTTTTTCCCATTATATTGGCTACTGTTCTGTTATGAAAAATCATCCAAATGTGGCCCTACTGGCCGTACATGAAATGAAACATAACCAGATGTACTTGGTGTCTATGAGCACCACTTAGCAAAAAGCTGAAGGCCTAGTTAACAACAATCACTTCTAGGTTAATTTCAGAAAAATCGGAAAGTTAATACACTGTACATTTCCTAACACATAAATATCATTACTAGTATTATTTTGCAAATTAACCTTCCTTGTAGTACTTTCTCATTGATTATTCTCCAAATCTTATTAGTTGTTTTATGATTTGATGAACTTAAACTTATTTACATTTTAACCAGACGGCTAGAGGCAAAAGGTCATACGGACCATGCTTGGTAACATCTCCAGCTTAATTTAAATTATCGACAAAATTGTATGAGACAAGCTTTGGAATCATTATTTCTAGACTTCTGGAAGATTCATTTAACTTTGTGATCGAAAAATAATTGTTAATCTTACCTGAAAACTTGAACAAATGTGTTTATTAACACAGCCACATCCACAACTTAGCGCCACGGCGAAGTGCGGGAAGAACAGTGCTGTGACGTCAGCTCTTATCATAAAGTGGATTGTTATCCAAACAACATTGGTAAAAACAGGCCTTTGGGTCATATCGAATACCTACACAAGTAATTTGTGTATTATAACAATTATTTATGTCTAAAAATACAATTGATTTTGAAAAAATTTCTGAGAAATCACTCTTATTACGCCATTCTGTTACCAGTTAAAACTTCGTTCAAGGGGAAATAACCCCAAAAAACTGATGAACAATTTGAAGTAAACTAGAGTTAGAATTGCTAAAAACTGACATCGTTACAATAACCACTAAAATAAGAATTAATTTTCAGTTTTTGTGAAGTACATGCTTCTAATGTGCCAATTAGAGCCAAGTGATCAATATTCAACAGGTTTGCTTGTAGTCTTAGATTTTATTCACCAGAGATTGTGGAATGCAGAATATTAGCGATTCAAGCGAACAATAATATTGGATGTAGGCCTATATATTTTGAGAGGCAAGCAGGCAATTTCTGGGACAAATATTGAAATAAAACATTAAAACGCAGCTCTTTGTTGAAAGTTGTGGTTTTAGGGCCACTACTCATGTATGGATTTCACGCCCCATTTGTGCAAAAATATTAAGTCTGTCCATTTTTATTTGTTTATCCCAAGAACAAATCTGCCCATTACTTGTTTTACAGTGGAACTGCACAGCACAACATGATTTCTGTATGGTTTCGTTTATAATCAGAAACGAATGAACATGTAAAACAAAAAGCCACACTAACAACTTTTAAGCCACACTAACAACTTTTAAGTACAGTTTTAAAAATTGGGTGGAGGTCAGCCTGTTGACTTCTTTAACAGTCGTCTGACTGAGCAGTTGTTGTCAGTTGTTTTGGCGGAGGGAATTAGGGACACTAAACTCTGGTCATTTATAGACGAGACAAAACAACCGACACAAGATGGAAAAAGACCTGTGGATGCACATGTTGTTTAAGTATAAATACATATAGATTATGTGACTAAACCCCTCTCACAATTTTTTCTTATTAGCTGTTTTGTTTTGGAGGGTGTTTTTGCTGAAACTCAGGTTATGCTTATAACTGACACCAGTTTTGCTTGTAATGATAAGAGTAAAACAGACCTATTTTACTTATGAGACTAATTTGATAAAAATGGTTTATAGGCATACATGGCGTGGAAAATCGGCAGAATAAATACAGAGCTGTTTACATAACCCTACTCTTTATATGGCTATGCGGTAGTAGGCTCTCTCCAACTTCAAATACACCCATGCAATACACAAAGTCATTTTGAGATTGACTAAGCACTAGCGTAGATCATAATGCATTCACCAGTACTTAATAATGTATTCGCAAGTATCCTTTGGTAGGAAGCCCAATATTGCGATTTAACAGCTTGCGAATTAAGGGAATGATCTGTAAAAGATCGAAAGCAGAGAATAACAATAGGCAGGTTAGTAATTGATTGAAGCCGGGATATATCAACAGCCAGATTAGTAAAGGATTGAAGGCAAGGTATAACAACCGGCAGGCTAGTAACTGATTGAAGCAAGGGTATATCAACAGCCAGATTAGTAAAGGATTGAAGGCAAGGTATAACAACCGGCAGGCTAGTAACTGATTAAAGATGGGGTATAACAACTGGCAGGTTAGTAATTGATTGAAGCAAGGGTACATGTATATGAACAGCCAGATTAGTAAAGGATTGAAGGCAAGGTATAAAAACCGGCAGGCTAGTAACTGATCGAAGCAAGGGTATATCTACAGACAGGCTAGTAATTGATTGAAGCTGGGGTATACCGACAGGCAGGTTAGTAATTCATTAGAGATGGGGTATACCAACAGGCAGGTTAGTAATTGATTGAAGCTGGGGTATACCAACAGGCAGGTTAGTAATTGATTGAAGGCAGGGTATTCCAACAGGCAGATTTTTACTAATAGTAATTAATTGAAGGCAGGGTATATCGAAAGCAGGCTATTAACGAATCAAGGACAGAGTATATCAACAGGCAGACTAGTAAACGATTGAAGGCAGAGTATATCAACAGGAAGGTAAGAAACCAATTGGTGACCTGTATCAAGTGAGGGTTTGTTGCCTGTGACGTCTAAAATGGTTTACATCACTCTTGCTTCTTGGCATGACCCTAAGCTCAAAACACCCAATGTGACATGCAATTTAAAGCGATACTCCGGCTGAAATAACCTCTATATTCCTTGAAAGGTTACCATTAAATATACTTAAATATGGCATTGACTTATCGTTTCTTCATTTTATAAAATAGCCGGAGTGTTAAAGGTATATACCTTCCTACGACCACTGACGGCTGACATTTTGGGCGAGGCCACCTTATCCATAATGTCTTGCGACTAACACTCTTGTGCATTACGGGTTAATAAGATGTGTGAACCAATGACCAATATAGGTTATTGGTGTCAACTGTCAAAGTTTAAACAGTTGACTCTACAGGTCTCAAGATGTAGGCACCTTTTTTGAAAAAGACAGATATTTGATTATGTCTCCTGTTTAATGATAAAAGTACCTAAACATGGGCACGCGGATAAATTTGACTGTAGTTTGTGCATTACACATTGTTTAAGATCCAGTTATAAAATTGATAGAGCTCGAAAATTTGGGAGCATAATTGAACACAAGAAATGATGCTCATTTTACCTATATGCATTTTATTGCAGCCCGGAATATTGCTTTAAACTAGAAATACAGATTACATACTTTCTGTATTGTGTTTAATTGTTTAGTGTTATAGTACATTGGATTTTTGTTTTTCATAACATAATAAAAGTAGGATAATTTGAGGCACAACCGAAATTTGCCTCCTATTACAAAATGTTATGTCAAATTAATTGATTTAATAAATTTGTAAGATCATCAATGGGTGATTTCAAAATCTGTTTTTATTTGGCAGGGCCTGTATGAGGTATTGTGTGGAAACTCTCAACTTCGTGAGCCTATTCTGGATCTACTATTAAACCAGGTCTCTACTTATGACCAATAAAGAGTCACACTTTATTTAAAGTGGTCTTTCAAATTGTAAACAACTTGCTCTTCCCTTGGGCCATCTTATTCAACTATAAAATTATTTTACACACAAATAAAAACATGGATTATAGAATTTCTAATCATTTAAAATAAAAAATACTAACAAATATTTGTTCAGCATTAGCAATGCTGTCTTTACTTACCAATGGAGAAAAATTTACTTTCCAACATTATGGAAACGCTTTACATCTTTATAAAGGAAATAGTGTTAAGCATTACGTAAAACACCAATCAATCAATAAATTTTTTGGTTCATGATTGTCATCAAATATTTTAGTTTTATAATTTTATATATATATGTTCAGGCATGCATACCCTGGGCATTTGTTTGCAGCATTTATGTTCGATCAAATATATGCCAACAGTGATATAGAAAAATAAATTACGCCAATGTTCAATTTGCAAATTTCACTTGTATGTAAGGAATCCATTTATGGCCAGATTCTTTTATTTGATTTGATAAAATGATTTGCATTGTAGATAGGTTGACCAACCCTCCCGTTTTATTTTCTTAGGTGAAAAAATATTACGAAGATGTGAAAGATGTTTTACCTCCTCTAAAACTGTCTTCTTGTTTAACAGCCCAGTCTGAGTCCGTCTACTTAACTGAACCTCTGGTATGTACTACATAGCTTCTTTGATAGGGGTTTAATGCTGTTTTTCGTGTTATTTAACTGCAGACTAGCCCAAAGGGTGGAAGCAAACGAATGCAAAGACAGAACAATCCAGGGATGCAATATATTTTGTCACAAACAAATGGGTTTCATGTTGCTCCTTAAGTCTGGAAGCACCAGGACAACTTTTACTGATAAAAAAAATTCTGGTCTATTGAATTGCAGATTATTATCTAAGCTCTGGTTGATTGACCCTATATGGGGCCACACACCTAGGTGCACTACACTTACGCAAGCCTCTGTCTAGACTATAAATGTATCTTCAAAATTTGCAATCCTCTCTTAGTATACTTCTTTTAATTTACTGTTTTGAGTTTATGTCACAAATGTCAAAATCACAAAATTGTGTAGCTATTTGAATAGTCTGACTACAAAGATGATCTTAACAGATCTTCCTCTTTTATAAATTTATTAATTTACTACTTCATTCTCCAAAAAATCTTTTTATCTATCTATTGGACCCCATGGTGGCCACTCTAACCCCTCCTGATCATTGGCTTTTGAATCAACGTTAACTACCCTAGCATGCTTCCTTCTCTACTTAAATCATTGTTTTACTCTGAATAGTACTGATCTATATGATGTTTTCTCAAAATTTATATGGTACCTTTCACTAGTCTTATTTTGGAGTCCGTTTAATTTCAAATACTAAAGTTTTTCTTAATCTTATTTCACATACACAGTTGTTAAATTTAGATTTTTTCAACAATATTTTCCTGATTAAAAACCTTTTGGTCTGTTAGTTTGCAGCTGAGAGAAAAATGAGAGCAGTTTTAGAAAATATGAATACAGACCTTGAGAGAAAAATGGCGTCTTCTAACAAGGAAGTCTTCTAACGGGAAGATATTTATGACTGTCTTATGTGGCAGTCAATCACATTTAGTAAAACAATGCGATGATAATTTTGTAAAATAAGAAACATAAGATATTTAGACTAGCAAAATAAATGGTTTTAGGAAGTCAAACATTTCATTTGCGTGGCAAAACTAAATCTATCAGGTACAAGAAGTACAGTTACAAAAGCCCGGACTGCAGAGATGGCAACCTTCGTTTGATTGACCCATCCAATTTTCTTTTTTCTACCAATAACGGTTCAGAGAATTCCTTTAATTATCTATTTTTTCATTGTCTAAAAATTTATGTGAGCGTGGACCACAGAGAGAGCACCAAAAATCCAATAGTGCAATCTCATTGTCGTTTCATGGCTGTAGTTAAAGCGCACTTTTCAGTGGGGAAGTTTGATAGCATTATTGACCAATTATTTAAAGGATTTAAAATTATATTATTGACAGTCATGTACACGTATTGGATCCAAAACCATAACATTCCAATTCGGAACAATTAAACTAAACACAATGCCTAATTAATTTACATACGATACTCTGAATAAAGCTACACCCATGTGCGTAGTTAATTTCATTTCACATAAAGACAGTCTCCAAAGTCCGAGTAATAAAACTTCATAATATAGATCAAGGCCGATTTGGTTGTGCGTAAATTCATATGCGCATATGGTTGTAAGCAAAAAGAAGACTAGCAGTAAGTACTCTACCGCTAGTCAGGAGTAAAAAATTCAGGCTTTTGCAGGTATTTCCAAAGGATGATTATATTAATATCATATAGATTTAGAAAGCAGAGGATTTCAAGATTCTAAATATAATGTCATATTATGATTAGTTTCATTTTATAATGACAAAAATAAAGAAAAACTTCAAATAATTTTTTAAAACAGACCCTTGTTTGTAACTTTTATTTTTCTTAGATGGGTTGAGATTTTTTCTCCAAACTTGCATGTCTGTGTAGACCGGTATTTAAACTAAAAAACCATCATAGGGTTTTTCTAAATTCAAGTTAGTTTTTGAACAATTGATAAAAATATATATAAAAAATAAAAATCTGCCCTTAAAAATAAAAATAGAAATATTTGCTGAATATCTTCAAAATGAAAGTTTTTTAGATAATGGGTTCAAGATTGTCTGTGCCAAATTTCAAACACTTAGTGCAAATAGTGTAGGAGAAATAAACGATTTCAATCATAAAAAATCAAGAAAAATGAAAGCTGAGAAAACTGCCTAAATGTAAGTAAGTGATTGAACTGGGGTTTGTTTCAAGAATACTCCAATAAATTTAATTAACAACATGTTTTCTTATAATTTAATGAAAAGGCCAAATAGAGTTTTATCTATTGTATTAATTGTTTTAGTACATAATTTTAAAACGATGTCTTTAAACGAGAGTTTTACCTCCAAAATCTTACAGACATCGGCATCACAGATTACTCACACCTTTGTTAATGACTAACAGTATGAGTCCTATTGGAGGCGTGAGTAGTCCTATAAATGTGTGTTTTACGCATAGGCCGGCCTTTCAGGGTAACATTGCATATTCATATTCAAAGAACTGACAGCAGACAATATTAAAACATTTTAGTCACAGGAGTTATTTATTACCAGTAATACCCACATTGTAGTATAACCATATCACTGTATTTGCTGTGCTAATATGGTTGAAGCAAAACTTTCTCCTTTCTCGAGAGGCTCAAAGTGAGAAAACACTGGTCCGGTAAGCCACACCCACACCTATCCGTGAGGTGGACTCAGACTCGACACTGTCTCAAGGTATAGAGAAATTGTTAATAAAATACATTAACAATGCTAGTTTCGGGTAGTTTTGAGCGAATGAAGAATTATATAATAAATATAATATTTACAATGTTTCGATAGAGGATCGAATGTTATGTCAGTGCTCTCTTATACCCATCATCAGGAGCCAACGATAAATACAGGGAGTTATACACTTGCAGTCGTATAACGTTTAGATAGGATCATAAATAGACATGTGGTCTATTTTTAGATCTTATATTTCTGGAGTATTTCCCTCAGGTTTTTACCTCTTCTGAAGGCAATTTGAGGCGAGTTATGAAATATTTTACTGGCATTTGAGTCAGTCTATAATACTCCAGTATCTGGACAAGATGTTTTTGATGTGCGAGCGTTTAGGGTGAAATATGGTGATAAATCTGAGTGGTCTTTTCACACCAACGTTTTTGATTTTCCGCTCAAGCGTATGTGCCCGTAGTTTAGGTTTAGTTTTGCTGAAACATCGTTCTATTTCCGAGTTAGAGTAGCCTCGTAGAAGGAGTTTGTTTTTGAACAACGTTGACTTCTGCTCGAAATCATGTCTTGTTACAGTTTCTTTTTAGGCGAGTGGTTTCACCACGGATGAAAGCCTTGAAACAGGGTGGATGATGAGCTGATTTTCTGTGGAGATATTGGAATGTTTACATCGGCTTTGTGTAACTCTTAATGTCGAAAATGCATTCTCGCTGACACCGGTTTCCTTTAAAGTAGTATCTAAGAAATTAGCTGAGTCCCAAGAAATTTCATATGTAAATTTCAATAACGGGTGTGCACTGTTGGCTAAGTCAAAGAAACTTTCAGCTTGAGATAAGCTACCGGAGAATAACATAAACCTGTCATCTCGAAATCTCTTGTGTAGAGAAACACAGCTATGGAATGGAAACCGTTCTAACAGATTGTTAATGTGCCTGTATATAGCTATGTCACATAGTTCAGGCGAGGGGACTGCACCTTGCGGTGCTCCCACAACTTGTCTGTAGAATTTGTCATTAAATGTGAATTCATTGTTCATAAGAATGAGTTTGCTAATCTCCATCAGAAGCTCCACTGTCGGTCTCTGAATTTCGTATTCAATGTCGGAGTGAAATACGAGGTCAGCTTTAACTGCTTCTAGGATTTCATCGAATCCTAGATTCGTGTAAAGGGAAGTGATATCATATGTGATAAGCAGCATATTCGGGTCAATACGTTTTTCTTCCAGTATGTTAATAAAATGGGTTGTGTCTGCCAAGTATGTATCCTGTCTTCTCACAATTGGGAGAAGGAAGAAGTCCAAATAACGTCCCAACTTTTCTTGTGGTGAGTCGCATTGATAAATAATTGGCCGGCCAGGGATTTTGAGTTGCGGTGGTAACCTAGGTCTGATGTGGTCCATAGATTTAAGTATGGGCTCCAGTTTGTGTATTTTAGGTAGTAAATACAGCGTTGGCATCTTCGTACATATACGAGAGAGATAATTGAAGCATTTCTTGCTTAACAATTTTTGGTTCTGTAGTTTGCATACAATATGGTGGACTTGTTGTTTAGTCCTATTTAGATTGATACAGCTGATTTCTGTGTAATGTATACCATTGTACAGTTGACTATACGCTTCACGTATGTAATCTCCAGGGTTCAGAATAACTGTGGTGTTATTTTTATCTGCTTTGGTAATAATAATCTCTAGCTCTTTTGATTTGAGTTTATTAAGAGAGCATTTTTCACCATGTGTCAAGTTACTCATGCTGGCGAATTTATATCTTTTCTCTGACAGATATAATTTTGTCGCATATAGGTAATCTTCAGTTGTATTATCTGCTAGCGGGGGTGTATACTCAGACTTCCTTACGAAAGGATTTTTAGAGTATTCCACGTCTGTGTCTTTATTTGAAAAGAGGGCTTGCAGTCGCATGTTTCTCTCGAAAGATTTAAAATCTGACAAAAGAAGAGGCGAGTTAATATACCGAGAGGGGACAAAATTCAATCCTTTTGACAGAAGGAGAATGTCATTATCGTCCAACCTCATGTCGGACAGATTCCGGATATACTGCTTGGCAGTGTTTATTTCCGTATCCGGTCTTCGTTGAGAAGATGTTGATATGCGTGTAGCATTATTAGCCTTTCAGCTTTTGGCTTTCGCCTTAGAAGAATATCTTCTAGCTGGCATTATTTGGCCAGAAGAGACTTGAACCATATCAGTAGTTACAACAGCTCTGCTGTGATTCAAGAATTCCGTGTTAATATAGGTAACCATGTCCATAGAAACAGAGCATGCTATTCAGGCTTTGTTGTTACAACAGCTAAATCCGGGATGACATGTTTTGACATGTTTTCATAGGGCATCTCTGACCAGTTGTTGTTTTAGTAGAGCCCAGCTGGTAGGTAGCATTCAATCACAGCCCAGCTGGCATGTTGTTTTCTTAACATAGCAGCACTGGCAGTGCATAGTCTTACTGGCTTATTATTTTAAGTGACTGAACTGTAGCTATGGTAATCATAGTCTATTGAAAATGACTGAAAGTGTATACAAAAGACTCAATCAAATAGACAAAACTGAACATCCATTTTCATGTTAATATTTGGCATAATTTTTAAAGGTTTCAAACTCCGAATAATGCACAAAAATGATATATGATATAGCACAGCTCATAGCACAAACATGATATATATATACAACCAGTCACAGTATGAATTTAGTTTCGGCTGAAAATATTCTTCACTGCTTCGGCGAGTTTCCTGTTTTTTGTGCCATAGTTCCTATTATATCTTCCTCTGGTGGGTCTCTTATGTCTGTATTGTCCACGAGAGTTATCTCTGGGTTCTCTTTTCTCAGATGGCCTGGATTTAAGGGAGGCTTGTAAGTCGTCGTCGAGTTTTTCATTTAACTCTCTTGAGTTCTTAAATAGCGTTTTTCTGGCAAATCCGGCTTCCTTTTCTGTCGTAGGTATTTTAGAAAGGGCCTCAGACATACATAGATTCATAGAAGATGTCTCGTCCTTAACTTTCTTCTCGCATACAGAAAGAAGTTCTTCCTCCTACACATCTAAACATATGGCATTTTGGAATCGATGGACAGAGCTCATGGTGTTAACGTAAGCCCTCTCAAGTCATTCGGTCAACATAAGTTTTGTTGATCTTTCCAAATAGTTCTGGCTCTAGGGCAGCAGGTTAGAGCTACAGGGGCCAGTTGCTCAAAGCACTAGTAAATTTAATCCTGTATAAGATGACATGACACCATGTTGAAGACCTATCTCTCATCCTAGATTAGTGACTTTATCTGCTATTATCCCTAATCTTGGTTTTAAGCAACCTGACCCAGTACCACAAGTTGCTCTGAGCATTCAATGTACGAATATAACTTTTTCAATATACAGGCATCTTAAATAATATTTCACTGTACATAATGATAGTTCAGTTACCTGAAAATTGAAGTTAAGTAGAATTGTTTTAACATAACCTCCTTTTTGTCCTCCACCACTTTAGTGGGAGGGGACTTAGTAATGCTAGGCATCCATCGGTCAGTTCATCTGGCATAGCTTGTGAACACTATTACTTGAAAACTAATTATCCGATTAAGTTCAAACTTTATGGGCTGCTTTTATATTTTCAGGTATTAATATCATTGGGGTCATAACTGGACTAACTTACATACTTCCAACGAAGAAAACGAGCTTACCACATAGACACTAAATTGATATCTGCCCATCCAATGCTTAAGTAAAAGATGTAAGATCTGCTGTAGAACACAGACATACGCCATACATGCAGATATTTCGAAGTGTCATTGAACGCCAGAAAGTTGTTATGTATGCTGATAAATTGGCAATGCTCCAATGTCAGTAAAGCACTGTATATGCTACACTGTCTGCACATTATATACTTGGTGTTAAGTATCCAGTGGCAGTTGCACCGACAGTGGAGTATTTACAAACTGTATGCCTAGCAATGCCAAACAGGAAACCACACGTTCGAGGTAGGGAGTGGCTTTACCAACTCGACATTGATTTCTTTTTGCATTTGGGTCTTTGGCCAAGTTTTAGAGGGAAGGACAACTGAATTTTAAACAGCTTTCAGTATTTTCTAACTGTAATTGTAAAAATATATGCGTGTATGTCATTGGTGCCAAAGCCATTATAACCAAGAACAAGCTATTTTGAATATCGGTAGTGTCGTCAATTATAGTTTGAACAAAAACGCTTATTTAGATGCGTATAATTAACTGTTGTGACACTTTTTGCCTAGTAACATATTATCTCTCTATTTATAGCAGTGTATCACAATATTGTGCTTCTAATACATGTGTTTGCATGTAGTTTAACAGTAAACCTCGTCACTATGGGCTAATGTCCAGGCGTGAGTCCACAATCTGTAGCAATATTGGGCTCATTTTTTTGTCCTGGCCTGGTCATGAATTTGAATATGAATCAAATCATTCTCCGCTTATTCTGGTACGGCTATAGTTTGTTTGTTTGTTTGATTGGTGCTTAACGTCGTTCTCAAGGGTATTTCACTTATATGACGACGGATACAAAAACAGGACATCACAAACAAATCTGCTTCCAGTTACCCTTTAGCTCTGCGAACACCGGGGCAACAGAAAGCATCCTCTTTTCTCGTCTCTTATGATCGACCGAGGGAGTATTCTTCAGGGCCATGGCCCACCCGCTTCCTCACGGGGCGGTGCGACTATAGGGCAGATATCCCACTTTACCTGGATATACGGTCCATACAATTGTTTTTGACTGTTTCTATATCTTCAGACGTTCCATTTACAGAATCCGAATGATGCCACGCTGTCATCATTGAGCATTTTTTTTAAATTAAATTTGAAATATTGGGTTTCTTTTCTTTTTTTATAAGAATTTTTTTTGAAAATATACTTGTCTAATTTTATTTTATAGTCATATATTTGCTTTATCATGCGAATAATTGCCATGTACATTGTCCATAGACTCTCTTCCAAGGAAGTATTACTTTATGGAGGGATAAAATTATAGATGGCGCTGATGATTGCCTGAACATCCTGGCACTTAGAAGTGAAATTAATCAGCCCATATCAAATGTTGGAACATTTCATCTGTGTCTGACTTCCCAGACACTGAGGCTGCATTCAAATACTTTATTTGAGTAACTCTAATACTTATATTTACCAGCCTATATATTAAAGATCTAAAAAGTTTCCTTGTTTAAGGGCGTTGTGCAAGTCGTGTGGCCTAGTTTGGTGCCAAGGTTAATATAATTTGTATTGCAGACATCGCCCCATCATGAATGACTGCTATTTTACGGGAAAATACCAATGTGAATCTGAGTCCGGCACTAGTTTAACAGATGCTGGTTCAAAAAGGATTGAAACCATCATTAAATTCAGTAAGCAGCATCGGGATGGAATTGCCAAGGACTTACAAGATGACTTGAACATAACAGCTCTCTAACCATTACTTGTCATAGAAGCTGTGTTTAATCTTACACATCCAAAACGCCTATCAAAAGACATCTAAAAAGAAAGGGTTCACAGGTTTGGAAATATCAGTTGAACTGCCAAAACGACAAAGACGATCAGAGATTCCCACTTTTATATTTCAGCAACACTGCATATTCTGTGGACAGGAATGTAATGTTGAAAAGGATAAAAAAAATCCACGACGATGGAGAAAAGCATAAGTTTGTAGAACGCCAGATCGTCCATTTGATAGGAAAGATTTTAAACAAGATATCTTAAGAAAATGTGAGCAAAGAGACGATCAAATAGCAGATCAAATAGCACATGAAGTCCGGGTTCAGGGAGCTATAAGTGATTTACATGCAGCAGATTCCCGCTATCACGTTGATTGTATTATGTCGCCAAGATCTATTAAAGCAGCAGTAGCATCATCATCCCAATCAACATCAGGCGAAGCAGATAAAGACTTTTATTGCCTAACCAAAGCTAAAATAGAGGATCTTTCTCAGATCTGTTTGGAATTCTGTAAAGCTATTTCAATTATACGAAGATTTGGTGGAAAAATTCTGACTCCTGACTTGTCATCTCACTTTGTTGAAGACCTTATTGTCTTGTGGGCCCTTGGTGTAGCCAATGTAATTGTTTTTAAAAGTAAGGCTCCTAATTTGCTGAGATCAAGATGATGATGGTCTCCATAAACAAAGTAACAAAACAAATTGTACCAGAAGTGAAAGAAATAGAAATAAACGTGGATAAGGCCCACTATGATGTTAGGTTGAATCACGAAACTGTTGAAATGTTTGTTAGTGACACCCTTATGACTTTTCTGTCAAAATTATTGATAAATTAGACAGATCCTACTGATTGGTAATATTATAACCAGTGTGATAGTAAACCCCCCAACTTCCCTGCAAGTTGTCCACACATTCCCTAGCTGTCCTTATGACACAACCAATGTCTGTTCTGGAGGGGGCAAAAGAGAAGTTATCAAGCGAATACAAACAACAGAAAAGACTAATGAGGTTGAATAATGAGATTCAGGGTTGTTTGATTTAAATCAGCTTAAAAAAATCATGATTTAAATTTAAAAAATCACAAATTAAAAAAAATAAAAGATTAATAATTACATATAGTCATAAACATTAAACAGTGCATTGAGAGTAGTCACTTTATACATAT